>CAUYQV010040206.1:0-29233 GCA_963574575.1 Galagoides demidoff
AATACTTTCATCAAACTGGTTAACTTAGCCTTCACTGCATTTTCTTAGTTATTATGTTAAGACATTTATATTCTACACTCAGTAAATTTAACATGAACCCTTGTAAAATGCACCATAGATGTGGTCCCACCAATTACCCTCACTCCAATAATCCTCCTCCTCCCCTTCCCTCTCACTCCTCTTTCCCCTTCATTCTTGGGGTATAGTTGCTTTATAGCATTTCATATGGAAGTGTGAGTGCTTATAAATTGGTTTCATAGTAGGGCTGAGTACATTGGATACTTTTTCTTTCATTCTTGAGATACTTTGCTAAGCAGAATATGTCCCAGCTCCATCATGTAAACACAAAAGAGGTAAAGTCTCCATCTTTTTTAAGGCTGCATAATATTCCATGGTGTACATATACAACAATTTATTAATTCATTCATGGGTCAATGGGCACTTGGACTTCTTCCATGATTTAGCAATTATGAATTGGGCTACAATAAACATTCTGGTGCAAATATCTTTGTTATAAAGTGATTTTTGGTCTTCTGGATATATACCTAGTAGAGGAATTGAAGGATTGGATGGCAGGTCTATTTTTAGATCCCTCAGTGTTCTCCAAACATCTTTCCAAAAGGAACGTATTAGTTTGAATTCCCATCAGCAATGTAGAAGTGTTCCCTTTTCTCCACATCCAGGCCAATATCTCTGGTTTGGGGATTTTGTGATGTGGGCTAATCTTAGTGGTTTTGATTTGCATTTCTCTGATGATTAAGCATTTTTTCATGTGTCTGTAGGCTGTGCACCTGTCTTCTTCAGAGAAGTTTTTCTTCAAGTCCCTTTCCCATCTTGAGATGGGATCCCTTGTCTTTTCTTGCTAATACAATTGAGTTCTGTGTATTCTAGTTATTAAACCTTTGTCAGAGACATAACCTGTAAATATCTTCTCCCATTTTGAGGGCTGTCTGCATGCTTTGCATACTGTGTTCTTGGCTGTTCATATGATTTTTTTTTTGATCAGATCCCTTTAATATTTTTTTGGTGTTGCTTCGATTGCCGGGCGGGGGGGGTGGGGTCCTCCTCATAAAATATTCTCCCAGGCGGATTCCTTCAACTATTTTCCCTGCACTTTCTTCTAGTATTTTTATAGTTTCATGTCTTAAGTGTAAATCTTTTATCTGGTGAGAGTCTGTGTTAATGGTTAAAGGTGTGGGTCTAGTTTCAGTCTTCTACAGGTCGCCAGTCAGTTCACTCAGCACCATTTGTTAAATATGGAGTCTTTTCCCCACTGAATGTTTTTGATCAGCTTATTGAAGATCAAATGATGGTAAGTAACTGGGTTCATCTCTTGGTTCTCTGTTCTGTTCCATACATCTACCTCTCTGTTTTTGTGCCAGTACCATGCTGTTTTAATCTCTATCTATTTATAGTATAGTCTGAGGTCTGGTAATGTGATTCCTACAGATTTGTTTTTATTTCTAAGTAATGTCTTGGCTAATGGAGGTTTTTTCTGATTCCATATAAAATGAAATATTATTTTTTCAAGATCTTTAATGTAAGGCAGTGGGGCTTTAGGAGGGATTGCATTAAAATTGTGTATTGCTTTGGGTAGTCTGGACATTTTAACAATGTTGATTCTTCACAGCTATGAGCATGGTATGTTTTTCCATTTGTTAACATCTTCAGTTGTTTCTTTTCTCAGAGTTTCATAATTCTCTTTATAGAGATTTTTCATGTCCTTTGTTAGGTAAACTCCCGAATATGTCATCATCTTTGGCACTACTGTAAAAGGAATAGAGTCCTTGACTGTTTTTTCAGCTTGACTATTGTTGGTATATATAAAGGCTCCAGATTTGTAACCTGATATGCTGCTGTATTCCTTGATCACTTCTAAGAGTTTTGTAGTTGAATCCCTGGTGTTTTCCAGATATACAATCATATCATCGGCTAAGAGTGAAAGTTTGATCTCTCTATTCCTATTTGGATACACTTGATGCCATTTCTTCATTTCTTCCCTAATTGCGATGGCTAAGACTTCCATTACAATGTTAAAAAGTAGTGGAGACAATGGGCAACCTTGCCAAGTTCCTGATCTGAGTGGAAATGATTTCACTTTAACTCCATTCAGTACAATATTGGCTGTGGGTTTGCTGTAAATGGCCTCTATCAGTTTAAGAAATGTCCCTTCTATACCTATTTTCTTAAGTGTTCTGATCATAAAAGGATGCTGGATATTATCAAAAGCTTTTTCCTAATCAATGGAGAGAATCATATGGTCTTTGTTTTTTATTTTGTTTATGTGTTTTATTATATTTATAGATTTATGTATATTAAACAATCCTTGAGACCCTGGGATAAAACTAACTTTGTCATGGTGTATAATTTTGTATAATTTGTTTCATGTGTTGCTGGATCCTGTTTGCCAGGATCTTATTGAATATTTTTGCATCTATAGTCACCAAAGATATTGGTCTATAATTTTCTTTTCTTGTTGGGTCTTTTTCTGGTTTGGGGATCAGGGTGATATTTGCTTCATAGAATGTGTTGGGAAGTATTCCTTCTTTTTCTATGCTTTGGAAAAGGTTATGTAATATCAGTACTAGTTCCTCTTTAAAGGTTTGGTAGAATTCCAATGTGAAGCCGTCTGGTCACAGACCCTTCTTTTTTGGGAGATTTCATGTAGTTGATGCTATTTCAGTACTTGATATAGGTCTGTTCAACATTTCTAATTCTTTCTGGGTAAGTCTAGGAAGGTGGCATGCTTCTAAGTATTAGTCAATTTCTTTCAGATTTTCATATTTCTGAGAATAGAGTTTTTGAGTATTCATTAAGGTTTCTTTTAATTTCAGAGGAGTCTGCTGTTATTTCACCTTTGTCATTTCTGATGGATGAAATTAGGGATTTTAATTTTCTATTTCTGGTTAGGCTAGCCAGGGTTTATCAATTTTGTTAAACTTCTCAAAAAACCAACTTTTTGATTCATTGATCTTTTCAATAATTCTTTTGTTTTTGATTTCATTTAGTTCAGCTCTAATTTTGGCATTTTTATAGTTTCATGTCTTAAGTTTAAATTTTTAATTCAGTAGTAGTCTATCTTAGTTAATGGTGAAAGGTGTGGATCCAGTTTTCAGTCTTCTACAGGTCACCAGCCAGTTCATCCAACACGATTTCTTAAATAGGGAGTCTTTTCCCCACTGATTGTTTTTGATAGGTTTATCAAAGATCAAATGACAATAAGTAGCTGGGTTTATCTCTTGGTTCTCTATCCTGTTCCACACATACACCTCTCTGTTTTTGTGCCAGTACCATGCTGTTTTGATCACTATCAATTTATAGTATAGTCTGAGGTCTGGTAGCATGATTCTTCCTGTTATGTTTTTATTTCTGAGTAATGTCTTGGCTAATCGAATTTTTTTCTGATTCCATATAAAGCAAAATATTATTTTTTAGAGATCTGTAAAGTATGACAGTGGTGTTTTAATAGGTATTGCATTAAAGTTGTATATTGCTATTTCTGGTTAGGCTAGCCAAAGGTTTATCAATTTTGTTAAACTTTTCAAAAAACCAACTTTTTGATTCATTGATCTTTTGAATTATTGTTTTGTTTTTGATTTCATTTAATTCTGCTCTAATTTTGGTTATTTCTTTTCTTCTGCTGGGTTTGGAGTTGGAGTGTTCTTCCTTTTCCAGTTACTTGAGATGTCCCATTAAGTTGTTGACTTCCTCTCTTTCCTTCTCTTAAGGAAGGCTTGTAGCACTATAAATTTCCCTCTTAGGACTGCCTTTCAGAGGTTCTGATAATTCATCTTTTCATTATCATTCTGTTCCAAAAACGTGGTAATTTCCTTCTTAATCTAATCTTTGACCCAGCTACCTTTCAAGATAAGGTTATTTAGTTTCCATGTCTTTGTATGACTATGCAGATTCCTGTTATTGATGAGTTCAACTTTTATTCTGTGATGATCTGAGAAAATACAAGGAATGATTTCTATTCCTTTAAATTTGCTGATGTTGGCCTTCTGACCTAAGATGTGATGGATTTTGGAGGATGTTCTATGGGCTGATAAGAAGAACATGTGATTAGAAGAATGTGTATTCAATTTTGTTAGGATGAAATATTATGTAGATGTCTATTAAATTCAATTGTTGTATGGTGAAGTTTAAGTCCAAAATTTCTTTGCTTATTCTCTTCTTGGAGGATTTATCCAAAACTGCTAAAATGGTGTTAAAATCTCTGACTATTGTGGTGCTGGAAGATATCAAATTGTTCATGTCTGTTAGGTTCTTGGTTATAAATCGAGGCGCATTTCAGTTGAGTGCATAAATGTTTATAATTGATCTCTCATCATGTTGAGTATTTCCCTTAACATGTGAAGTGACCATCCTTGTCTTTCCTTACTTTTATTAGTTTAAAGTCTATGTATCTGTAAATAAAATTGCAACCACTGCTTTCTTCTGTTTTCCATTTGCCTGGATTATAGATGTCCATCCCTTTATCCTGAGTCTATATTTATCCTTTAAAATAAGATGAGATTCTTGTATGCAGCAGATATGGGGCCTCAGTTTTTGTATCCAGTCAGCCAACCTGTGCCTCTTTAGTGGATAATTTAAGCCATTCACACTAATTGAGAGTATTGATAAGCCTAGTGGTATTTTGGATGTTAAGTTTTTTGAAAGACCAATAGACATTTTAAATCCTTTTGCCACTGTGGAAGTTGGGTTTTGATCAATAATTTCTGAGTGAGTTTACTTTGGTGGTAGAGCATTATGATGGTCATTATGGAGGATGGGTCTGAGAATATCTTGAAGAGCTGGTTTTGTTATGGCCAATTTCTTCAATGTGCGAATGTCATTAAAGTATTTGACTTCTCCATTATAAATGCAACTCAATTTAGCTGGATAGAGAATCCCGGGCTAAAAGTTGCTTTGTTTTAGGAAATTGAAGGTTGATGACCATCCTCTTTTGGCTTGAAAAGTTTTAGCCAAAGGATCTGCAGTCATTCTACTATTCTTCCCTTTGTAGATTATGATTTTCTGTTTTATATTAACTTTGGCAAAGTTAATTACAATGTGTCTAGGGAATGCTTTATTTGGATTGAGTTGTGCTGGCATTCTGAAACTGTCTGCTATCTAAATTTCGGTATCTCTTGCCATGTTTGGAAAGTTTCCCCCTAAAATCTCTTGGAGTAGAGCATCTGTTCCTTTCAGATCATTCTCATCACCTTTAGGAATTCCAATAAGGCAAATGTTTCCTTTTTTGGAGTGGTGTCACAACTCTCTCAGGGAATGATCCATCTTTGCTCTCCATTTCTCTTCATCTTTGAGCATTTGGGAGCATTCAAAAGCTTTGTCTTCAATGTCCGAGATCCTTTCTTCAGCCTGCCCCATCCTATTACTGAGAGATTCTACTGTGTTTCTCAGGTCTTTGAGGGATGCAACTTCTTGCCTCAATTTGTCAAAATTCTTTGGTGATTTTATCTTTGAATTCATTGAATTCTTGAGACAACTTTTGAATTAATCCTTGAACTTCTAATTCCAGTTTTACTCCATTTCTGTTAATCGTATTTGCTATCCAAATTCTGAACTCCATTTCTGACATCTCAACCATTTGTTTATGAATGGGATCTTCTGTTGCATCTCTTTTGTCATGCCTTGGTGGAGTTGATCTACTCTCATCATTCATGATGCCCAAGTTTTTCCACTAGTTCTGCCCCGTGGTTATTTTTCACTGTTTGTTTAGAGAGGCTGGTAAGGTGGAATTAAATTGATTGCTCCTGGAGATGTAATTAACCAGCTCTTTACCAAAGTGCTGGGACTGGTGACTGAAGTTTTTCCCCTATGGCTTTACCAAGGTCCAGTTCAGCACTACAGCCTGAGACTCTGGGGACCCACTTGGTAAGATGGGGCTAGGTGGTTCTGTCTTCTATTTAGCTAGACTCTAACCAATTCTAGTGGACGAGTGACTTTGGGTTGAAATCCCAGCTATGGAGGACTACAAGCAATTAAGACACTCTCCCCCCCGCCCCCTGGCAATAACTGAGAGAGGAGGACCAGACCTTCCCTCTATAACATAATCAGGGTATAACCTTGGAGAGTCCCTGGGCAATGGCCCAGATCAAGAGTTCCAAACCAGGTGTCCTAGTCAGCACAAACATAGATCAAGTGGAAGAGTTCAAAAGGTCTCCAGCACCTGGATAGCAGGGGTCCACTGGCCACTCAAATGTGACTTGCTCCAGTGGTCTATGGAGTCAGAAAGGCCCACCCAGCAAACAAATTATTCCAGGGGGCCTGGTGCCTCTTTTCCCATTTTGCATCACTGTCACCCCCAGTCACTGGTTATCCTTCTGGGCTGTAGCCCAGGTCTCTCTAATACTCAAGTACACCAAGTATTTGCACCTAAGTCAAAGAGGAGACAATGCCTCCCCAACCTAGCTGTCTCACTGTGTGACCTGTAGGCAGGAGGAGTAGTTCAGATCTGATTCCCTCCCGTGATTACTGGAAACTGGGGAGTGTTCCACCTACATCTATACCTAGCTGGGGTTACTGCGGAGGAGTGTGTTTTTCTCCCTCAGAGCCTACGCATCTGCTTTGGCCATACTCCACCTCTGGAACCCCTGCAGGTCAGGTCAGGTCAGTTTTCCTCCATGTTCCACAGAATTGGGGGGGTGTCTCTCCCAAATTTGACCCCAGTGGGAGGGACTGACCGCCACCACTGTCAGGGGTGGTGCTACCAGTCTGGGGTACTTCTGTGTGCGAGTTGCAGGAGTTAGGCGGGGAGCCAGAGGGCAGAGTTGCCAACCTGCTGGCCATGGGCTGCTGGAGACGGATTGGGAGCTGCCGGCCACCGGCTGTGTGTGCTGGCCTCAGACCCTAGTGGGGAGCCAGGAAGTTGGTGGGCAGTGCCCCATGGGTAAAGTGGGTGGGGTGGTGGTGGGTGCTGCCATGGTCCCCAGTGGTTGGTGGACTGGGTCTCATGCTATGCTCTTTCCAAAATGGGCAAATCTCTCTCCTCTTGTGACTTGCTGCCTCTATTAAGTTATAGTTTCAGTGCAACTGCCCCACAGCCCATGAGATGCCCTGCCCTAGCAAAAATCTGCCAGACACTCTGGACTTTGCAGTGGGTAGTCTTCCAGACTACAAGGAGAGGAGGGAGGAGGACTGGGAGTTCAGGAAGGTAGGGAGAATATTAGATCAACTTTTGTCCCAGGCAAGAGACTACCTGGGCTTCCAGCAGTATGTCTCTGTGGAGGGAATCCTGGCCCTCAGTCCCTCTCTCCCCTTTGGTGAACCAAAAGTTCCTCTGTTCACTACTTGCCTTAAGCCACTCTCATGGGGGTGGAGGGGAAGAGAAGGATTCTCATCCTCTTTGGAATGGGTTTTGTACATGAAATTTGTTTCCTTCAAGTGTCATTTTACCTCAGCAAGGGTGATGCAAACCTATCAATCCTCTTTCTCAGCTCAGCTCCCAATCTTCTGCTTTATTGGGTTGGTTCTGCCCATTACTTCTCCCTCTGTATGGGAGCCTCTGCTGAAAACTGGCTTCAGTCGGCTATGTTGCCTCTTCCTCTTATTTTGATCTCTGATAAACTAAACAAAACCATAGAATTAGGGAAAGGGTCCCTATCCAACGAATGGTGCTGGAAGAATTGGATAACCACATGTAAAGGACTGAAACTTGACCCATACCTTTCACTACTTACAAAAGTTAACTCAAGGTAGATAAAAGATTTAAATATAATGAAATGATAAAAAAAAATCTTAGAAGGAAGAGTGGGAAAAACTCTTGATGTTGTTGAACTAGGGAAAGATTTTATGAGCAAGACTTTAGCGGCAACCACTACAACAAAAATAAACAAATGGGACTTAAGCTGAAAAGTTTCTGCACAGTTAAGGATGAAACAAGTAAAGCAAAAAGACAGCCTTGAGAATAGGAAAAGATATTTGCAGGGTACCAATCTGACAAAGGGTTGATAACTAGAATCTACAGAGATATCAAATTAATCAACAAAAAAAGGAGCAAACAATCCCAACTACCACTGGACAAGAGATATGAACAGAACCTTTTCTGATGCAGACAGACGAATGGCTAACAAACATTTGAAAAAATGCTCATCATCTCTGATCATCAGAGAAATGCAAATCAAAACTACCCTGAGATATCACATAGCCCCAGTGAGAATAACTCAAATCACAAAGTCCTCAAATTACAGATGCTGGCATGGAGGTGGAGAGAAGGGACCACTTTTACACTGCTGGTTGGACCTCAAACTAATACAATCTCTTTGGAAAAAAGTATGGAGAAATCTAAAAGAACTCAAATTATGCCTCCCATTTGATCTTGCAATTCTGTTAGTAGGCATCTATCCAGAAAGAAAAAAATCATTTTTTTTTTTGAGAATCTCATTTTGTCGCCCTGAGTAGAGTGCTGTAGCATCACAGCTCACAGAAACCTCCAGCTCTTGAGCTTAGGCAATTCTTTTGCCTCAGCCTCCCGAATAGCTGGGACTACAGGCACCTGCCAGAACACTCGGCTATTTTTTGTTGAAGTTTGGCCAGGGCCAGGTTTGAACCCACCACCCTTGGTATATTGGGCTGGCACCCTACTCACTGAGTCACAGGTGCCACCCAGCAAAAAATTATTTTATTATGAGTACATTTGCACTAGATTGTTTGTTGCAGCTTGATTTACAATTGCCAAGGTATGGAAACAACCTAAATACCCACCAACCCAGGAATGAATTAACAAACCATGGTATATGTATACCATGGAATCCTATTCTGCCATTTAAAAAGATGGAGACTTTTCATCTTTTGTATTATCCAGGATGGAGTTGAAATACATTTTTCTTAGTGAAGTATCACAAGAAAAGAGAAGCACGTATCCAGTGTATTCAATACTAATACGGAGCCAGTAGAGGATTTAATAAATGCCCACATAAGAGAAAAACTCAAATGGATTCAAGGTTGGGGGAGGGGGAACATGGAAGGGGGGAGGGTGTGCTACCGTTTAATGGGCACAATGTTAAAGTGTATGCACAACTCTTGAGAAGGGGGCACAATTATAAGAGGGACTCTACCTTATAAGTGCAAACAGTGCAACCTATTTCTTTGTACCCTCAAATTAACCTAAAATAAAAAAAAAACTTATTTGCTCTCTTCTAACATATTTTAATTAAGTCATAGATATATTGCAAATACATTAATTTTCTTGTGAAAATATGTCATATCGAGAAATTCCTGCCAGAATGGAATGTTACCTGACAAAATCAAGTCCTGCCAAATGACGAACAAACTGAAAATTATGAGAAATCTCTTCAATATGAGTTAATGAATTCAAGAGTAACTTAATATTTCAATAAAAATGCACAATCCAAACAAGGTAGGATAAAGTCAACATTTTGAAACTCTGTAACAGAGACTTACTTTTTCTTTCCATTTGCCTGTTTTATTAAGAAGTGCCTCTGTACAAAGAAATTATGTATTAGAAGAACTACTTCGTTTTTATTACTATGGCTTTCAACATCAAATCCAAGCCGACAATTGTCCTCTGTGTTGATACAGAAACAGTAGAATATAAATGTCTTAACACAACAACTAGGAAAATGACATGAAGGCTATGTTAACCAGTTGGATGAAAGTATTCCAAATTATATATAGTAACAACCCACTGTACCTCCGTGATAGTATTAATGTACACAGCTATGACTTAAAAACAAAAAGAAACATATAGATGGTCTAATGTTTGGCAATAACTCTGATACTCAAAAACTATCATTAAACTACCTTAATTTCTTAATCAAACTCCAGATGCTTCAAATAGGTCATATACATTTTAAGAGTAAAAGAGAGGCTCAGCGGCTAGTGTGCTAGCCACATACACTGGAGCTGGTGGGTTCGAATCCAGCCTGGGCCTGTCAAACAACAATGACAACCACAACCAAAAAATAGCCAGGCATTGTGGGGGGTGCCTATAGTCCCAGCCACTTGGGAGGTTGAGGCAACAAAATCACTTAAGTCCAAGAGTTGGAGGTTGCTGTGAGTTGTGAGACCATGGCACTTTACCAAGAGCAATATAGTGAGACTCTGTCTCAAGGGAAAAAAAAAAGGGAAATTAAAATGCCATCAACACCTGGAGATGCTTAATGAAGTTCCAAAATAACCAGAATATGAACCAGATTTCTCTAAGAGCTCTCACTTTGCGGCTCCCATTTCTGAAGCACTCTCTTTGATTGCCCTCTCTTTGCCTCCTATATGACTTCCCAGGGCTTGGTGACATTCCTTTCATCATTACGGCTCAAAGTTTGGTTCCACTCATATTACGTAAAACCAAAAGAAAGGTTTGTTTCCTTTAGATGGGGCTAATTAAGATCAGTGTTCTTAGTCTTCATTGCGCTGCATTTTAGATTCTATTTTTTTATACTTAATGTACTTCTTCATTGTAGCAATCAACTTTAAAGATTGATTTAGAATTCAGACCGTGCTCTTAATTAACAAAATGAGAGCCATTTAGTTACTCTCAGAATAGGCTACAGAATTTGCTTATATATATTCACTTAGCACAAATTCACTTCATTAAATGAAAATAATGATATGAAATACCTTATAAATATTGTCTTGAGCACTAAAAGTGCACTTAAAAATCTGAAAGACATTTTTCCTAACTAAAAAATCCAATGTACTCAATGCTAATATGAAACAAATATATAAACAATTGCACGCCCATATGAAGAATAAAATACAAATACAGTCTAGTATGGGGGAGGAGAGAAGGGAAAGGGGAGAGGGGAGGATGATTGGCAGAAGGAGGGAGAGCATGTGGCAGGTTCTCACCTATTATGCACATTGTGAGGGTGTATAACACACTCCCTGAGTGGGGAGCCCATTTACAACTGGAACTTTACCCTGGAAGCGAGTACAGTGTAATCTAAAAATGTGTACCCTCACAATAATTTGAATTGAAAATAAATAAATAAATAATTCAATTGAAATAAGATGTATTAACATCTTACTCAAATAAAACTGAGTTTTGTGGAGGTTGGGCATCCAAAAGAAAACAAATGAGCTTTCAAACCAGAAAATAGCATACAAAATTAATTATGTGCATAGGAGTCAGGGCCATGTATGTGTCACAGAAAAAGCAACCTTGGAGCAGGGTCTTGAAGAGGTTTTCATAAGGCAAAACGGTATCATGAGTAGATGAAATAGCATGAGCAAGTGTCAAGAGACATCCAAGTATCCTAAAGCTTCGGAGAAGAGCAATTAGTGTGGTGGAGCTGGAACATAGGTTACATGTTAAGGAAACAGCAGCATATTAAATCCCAGGAATCAAGGGTGACCTGGGGCCAAGTGATGACAGTCTTTAATGCCAAACAAGGGAATATAGACCTTACATTTTTCACAATAAAGAGCCCCTAAGAATGTTTAATCAAAGGAATTACATGCTAAGCATTGTGTTTTAGGACAATTACTCTGGCATAAAAATAGAGAATAAATTGAGGGTGGAAAAGAGTAGAACTATGGAGACCAATTAGAATGTGTAGATGGAAAATAAGGAACGCAAGAGTCTGAATATAGAAACAAAACTTGGAGAATAATTTTAGATTCAGAATAAGAAAAATGAGTCAAGCAACTTAAACTGTCAGGTTATTATGTCTTTAATCAGAAAAATGAACTTCAATAGGAAAAAATACAGAGTTGGGTTCATGACAGTAATGAATTTGATTTGGGACAATTTGTGCAATACTCCCCTGGATGTCCAGGTCTGGAGATATTCCTAGAGGTAGAAAAGAACATTTAGGAGTCAAGTATGGGGTGGCATAAGGTCAGTTGCAAAAAAAAGAAAAAAAAAATACAGAAAAAGAGAAGGGTGAAATTCAGACCCTAGAGGACATAAATATTTAGAGAAAAAGTAGAAGAAGAGGTAACAACCTGGATAGACCTGGTGACCTCTCTTCTAAGCAAAGTATGGCAAGAATGGAAAAACAAACATCACATTCACTCAAGACCAAATTAGAAATAATTGATCAAGACTTAGGTACACATATGGAAGTGAAACTCAATAAAAAATACAGCAAGTGGGAAGGGGAAGAAGGCATAGGTAAATTCACAACTAATGGGCACAGTGCAGACTATCTGGGCAAGGGACACACTTAGAACTTTGAGTCCATCTGTACAATGCAAACTATGTAACAATCCCTGCCGAACCCCTGTGATATTCTTTAACAAAGAAAAAGGATAACTATTAAATACCACTCAATGAGAAATAAATAATGTGAATTGTTGTGATAGATGGAACTAACCACTACATATCTCACAAAGAGATAAAAGAAGAGACTTCAGAGGGAGAGACTGAAACAGAACTGGAAGAATGTGGGACACTCTGGAAGGGTGAGCGGATCCATGACCAAGAGGAGAGAGAGAGTTCCAAGAAGAAAGGGATAGTTATTTCTCCTCATTATAGTTTAGGATGAAAGAGATGTTTGATCAGATCCCACAGTCCTGAATACTCAATCAGCTGTCTATTGCTATAGTATATTCAGAAGCTACACACGCAACACAATACCAAGAAGCCAGGAAAAACCACACTTTTTTTTTTTTTTTTGAGACAAAGTCTCACTATGTTGCCCTCAGTAGAGTGCCCTGGCATCACAGCTCATAGCAACCTCAGACTCTTGGACTTAAGTGATTCTCTTGCCTCAGGCTTCCAAGTAGCTGGGACTACAGGCAGCTGCCACAATGCCCAGCCATTTTTTGGTTGTAGTTGTCATTGTTGTTTGGCAGGCCCAGGCTGGATTCGAACCCACCAGCTCCAGTGTATGTCACACTTTTTATTATTACCTAAGGCTTCAGTCAATATCCCACTGATGATCCAGGTTCAGCTGGCCTGAATCTGTAGGAGCTGAAAGAACTCCTTTTGACCATTGACTCAGGAATGAGGTAGAGGCATACTCTTGGCACAATTCCTTTAATGCCATACCCTTATCATCTGATCACCAATAACATGAGAAGCCATGGGAAAGTAAAGCCACACAAAGAGCCTTCTCCCCATGTACAGCTTCCTGCCTTCTTTCCATTAGGACCCACTGTAGCCAGGATTTTACTGTAAACAGGCTTACCCCAAAGGTAACAACAAACTAAGCCAAGGAAGTGTCTCCATTCTACATGTTATATTCAGCTACATCCAGATAAATTGTTCAACCTAGCTCACGAGAGAGAGAAATTATAAAACATCCATCAGATAAAAAGCAACAAACACTACAAGAAAGCATAAAATGTCCCACACTTGCTATCTACTTATAGCATGTATCAATTTAAAGGCATCCCTGGTTCCCCAAGAGAAGGTAAAAGTTCTAAAAATTATGTTTATTATCTCTTATTCCCACCAGAAAACAAAAATATATGTGCTGTTTTGTGTACAGTGCATCTTCCCTCTCCTATTTTATTTTTATGTTTCTTTTATCGTGAAATATTTCAAACATACAGAAAAGTAGAGGCAGGATAATCATCACCAAGCTGAAACAAATATTAACTCTTTACAATTCGTTTTGTATCTTAAAAAAATCACAGAGTTGCAGCCCCTTGGGTTTATCTCCCCATTCCCACCCCTTGCCTTTCCTCCTTTTAATACAAAGGATGATAAATACAATTCTGACTTGTTTTCACATATTGGATACATATGTATTTATCTCTAAAAAATGCACTAATGTTTTATATTTTAATTTACATAAGTGGTACTTTTCTGTACACATCATTCTGGAATTTTTACTTTTATTATCCTTTAGTATTAAATATGCATGATTTCCTCTATGATTTGCTTCTTATTCCTTAAGTTACCTAGCAATTCATATTTTTAATCTCCAGTCATATGTTTTTATATTTTATATGTATGTGTTTAATCTATCCTTTAACTGCAGCGTGTTCAGAGGAAGTTGCCTGCATGATACTATTTTTAAAAAATGTGTTTATATTTCCTTCAGTATTTAACACATAGTAAATTTTTATAAATGTTATATATGAGCTTGAAAACCACATACATTCTGTATTTCTTCTCTGAAACCATATATATGTGTGCAAGATCAAGATGGCTAATGGGACCCTTTTTTTTAGGTTTCTAAATACTTACTAATTTTATGTCTGTTTGATTCATTGGTCAGATACGTGTGAACATCTCCCACTGTAATACAATTTTACTAATTTCTCTTTTAAATCTGTTAATAATATTTATGTTTTTCTGTGTGCATAAAAGCTTATCCCAGTTATTTCATGGTAGCTTGAGCCTATCATTATAATGAGCTGCCTTTTCTTACCCTCCTTTAATGCTTCTTTATATTCTGGCAATGGACACCTTACCTGTCCGTACTTTCTCCTCTTCTGGATAGCCTCAATCTTGAGTTTTGTGTTTTAGCTTGTTTAGCCATGTTGGAATCCTAAAATAATATTTTTAAAATAATATGTTATTTAATTCTTTACATTTGTAATGTTAGATAAATGAAATCCTAATTTATATATTCTTTTTTCTTTTTGTTTATTTATTTTGTTAAGTCATATATGCATAGATCATGAATACATTTATGCCTTTGTGGGATTCAATGTGTTGATTATTTGTACAAATTGGAGTGCTTACATCCTACTAATTAACATAGCTTTCACCTCATTTACTTAATCTGAGTGTTAAGACCTTTGTGTTCTATGCTTGATAGATTTGACTTGTACCCTTGCGATATGCTCCATTGGTGTGGTTTCCATCTATCACTCAACATTAGGGCTAAGATTCATCGATACTGGTACACAGCTTAGTTCATTCATTTTCACTGTTGTATATAGCCCATTATACAAATGCACAGCCATTTATCTAGTCCACAATGAATAAGCATTTGCAGTTTCTGGAGGGGGGCTGTTAACAAATACTGCTTGTAGACATATTTTTATAAACATTTCTTTTAATTTATGCATTAGAGTTTCTCTCAGGGTTTGGCAAATTGTTTCTGTAAAGGGCCAGATAGTAAATACTTTAGGCTTTTTGGACCACATATAGTCTCAGTTGCATATTCTTTTTGTTTTTCTCTGCAATCGTTTAAAAATGTAAAAACCATTCTCAGTTTGCAGGCCCTTACCAATACAAGCCATAGGACCTATTTTGCCATGGCCCATCGTACCAACTCCTGCAGAGAAAATAGCCTGGAATGAAGTACCTATCAAACTTTTATATTTTTGGCCAGCATGAGGCACTTCATTGTGAGTTTAATTTAATGAGACTGAACATCATTTCATAAGTTTATTGGTCAGTTGGGTTTCCTCTTCTGTGCAAAAACTGTTTAAGATGTTTGCTCATTTTTCAAGTGGATTGCTTTTTCTTACCTCCTGCATATGAGTCCCTTCTGAGTGATATGTCTTGCACCTATCTTCTCAGTTTTTGTCTTGTTTGCCAAATGGAAACTTTTCATCTTAATTTAATCTATTTTATCTACCTTTTCTCTATTATGCCAACTTCTTTTTCACTTATACTTATTGTCATCTAACAGTTCTTATAACATTAACTTTACATCTTTAATGCATCTGGAATCTGTTTTTTATGTACAATGCAATATGGGAGTACAATTTCATCTTTTCCTGTTGTACAGCCCCCACTTTCCCCATTGAACTGCAATGCCGATCCTGCCAGACATTAACTTCTCACTAAATCATACTCCAATAACAAACTCTGAATTTCAGCAACTTAGGCCGCTTATTTCTTGCTCACATTACGTATTGACAGCATGTCAGCGCTAAGTCTCATGTCTATTTTTTTTTTAAATTTCAGGATTCAGACTGAAAGAAAAATCCCTATGACATATTTTTGACAGAAGGAAAAGAATTGTCAAGCCACACAATGAAATTTCTATCATTACAGTTATATAGTCACCACGGTTAAAGTTTCTGTCAGGTGTGGTGTGTGTCACCTCTGCTCACCTTTTATTAGCCAAAGAAATGTGGGCCAAGTTCAATATCAATGGCAAGGTGTGGGCGGAAGAGGGAGGTGGTCACTCCTCTCACATGGAAGCACTACAAATTACAGGGTCATGAATCTCCTAATAGGGAGGGGAGCAATCTTAGACAATAATGGTATAGTTTACTAAAATGTGCATGAATCTTTTTCTGGGCAATCTATTCTGTCCCTATGGTCAGATTATCTATCTCTGTGCAAATACCACACTCTCTTAATTAGTATAGTTTAATAAGAATTATTGATACCTGATAAGGCAAGGCATAGGAGGGTGACCTCTTCTTTTTTTTTAAAGTGTTATTTTTCAATTTATTCATATTATATTCATTGAAATTGACAGTTTATTTTATTTGCCTATCGAATAAAACGTAGAATCGAGAGGAAAATATGATCTTCATAAAGAAAATGTGTTTAACATAGACTCTTCTGACTTTGGATATTGGTCACTGAATTAGCTATTCCTACACATTAACCCACTCACTGGCTCAGGTTGGCCAGTGTTACTCACAGAAGCCACACAGTTTACACTTGCTAAATGTTTAGGGTCTCAGATACGTTTCCATCACAGGCCTCTGAACACACAGCCTTTGTTTCCTTTACTCTCTAATGAGTTTTGGAATTCTCATTTTTTAAAAAAATTCTTGCGGGTGGAAAAGAGGTGTGTGTATTGATGGAGTACATGTGATTTTTTTCAAGACAGGTACGTGGTGCATAATGATCTATTCAGGTTGCATGTAATCGGGGTAACCATCCCCTCAAGCATTTATCTTTTTTGTTTTTGTGGTAGGACTATACCAATTGCACTCTTTTCATTATTTTAAAACATATAACAAGTTATTGGTTTTTTAACACAAAATATTACATTTATTAATGCCATTTTATTTTAATCGTTGGGGATTCATTGAGGGTACAAAGACCAGGTGACATTGATTGCATTCGTTAGGTGAAGTCCCTCTTATAATTGTGTCCCGTCCCCAAAAGGTGTGTGACACACTGGGACACCCACATCCCCCTCCGTCTTTCCCTCTCTCTACTCACCCCTTCCCCCTACCCCCCACCATGTACTAGGTCATGAATTGTCCTCATATCAGAATTGAGTACATAGGATTCTTGCTTCTCCATTCTTGTGATGCTTATAGTCACTTCGTTGTGCTATCAAATACTAAATCTTATTTATTCTATCGAATTGTATTTTTGCATCTATTAGCCATCCCCATGGTATCCCTCTCTCCCCACTACCTTTCCCAGCCTCTGGTAACCATTACTGTCTGTCTTCATGAATTCTGGACATATTCGAGAGCACCAACTCAAGCCCCCATTCGTGCTATTGTTGTCTACCATTTTGGTTTCACCTTTCATTTTAATTGTAAATGATATTTTTGTTCAGTAATGAATTAAAGTTACTGAAATATCATTTGTGGCTTGCCATTGTTTCTTGCTTTTACTTTCCCCTTTACTTTCACTTTTCTCCTTGTTGAAAGACATCCTTTAAATTAAGTACCTTTCTATGAGTCTTTGTGTGGTTACACATCTTAATCTTTCTATTTTTAAAAATGTCTGTATTTATCTTGGCTATTACATGGTTGAACATATTGTGCCATGGACTCTGGTGTCTCTTCATCCTGATGAGAAATCCATCGCTTAAATTATTCTTCCTTTGTTGATCATCTGTTCCTATGTATGGCAGCTTTTAAATTTTTCCCTTTATCCTTAATGTTTGGCACTAATATTCAGAAATTTCATTAAGTTGTATCTATTTATAGGTTTAGTTTTCATTATCTTGCTATTTAAAATTTCCTTTCGAGGGAGGACCCAGGCCTTTCTTCAATTCTGGAAATTGTCTCCAAAATCTCTTTGACTATTGTTTTTCTACCGTTTCTTCTCTTTTCTTATTTTTAAAATCCTATTAGATTTATGGTGGATGCTGCTGATTTTCTACTTTTTTAACTTATTGTTCATAATTTCTGTATCTTTGTACTGCATTGTGAGTGAATCCCTAGGCTTTGTCTATTGAATTGCTAGTTGAATAATCATAGTTTTCATTTTAAAGATTTCTACCAGGGTACTTTTTTATTTCATCCTGTTTATATTTCATTCTTCCCACTTTTTCATATATACTGGGTGTCCATAAGATTTGTATGCAATTGCACCCTGTATTTTACAATTTTCTTTATGGGTACCATTCCTTTCCCTTTTATTGGATCCCAACTATACTTGATTGAAATATTTTTTTCAATTGTTTCCTATTTTCCTTTCAAATGAAACAAATGTAACCCCTAATTGTAGGTATCTGGGCTACTATTCCTAGCATTATTTTCGCCATGTGTGATTTTTAGATTCCTTGGGAGTGCGGTATTTCTCTATTTCTTTCTCTCTCTCCCTTTACCCTCTCCATGCCTAGTAATTTTGTACTTGTTCCTGCTTCTGTTAAAATACCTGGCCTTATACAGATAGCTTGAAACTCTGTTGACATTATATAACAACATCGGCGACCCATTTTGCTCCAGTGTTACCCTCCTTCACATCATAAATGAACCATAGATCCTTTAGTATATTCTTAGTTAGTTCAACTCCAAGTTGCTTCCTGGATCCCCAATATTCAAGTCACAGGGGAATAATCAATATAAACGAGAACATTACATCAATTGAATTGGATTTTTATCATTTATGAATGACTAGATGCCTGTGATGTCAGCACTTTGAGAAGCCAAGGTAGGAGGATGGTTTGAAGCCAGATATTTAAGAAAAGCCTGGGCAACAAAGTGAAACCATGTCGAGAGAGAGAGAGAGAGAATTCCCAGAGAAGATGGGAGATGTACCTGGAATGCCATATAAATAGAAGGAATGAATTATTCAGCAAACTGGGTTCATAGGGACGGTACTGAATATTAAAAGAGGAATATTTTTCCCATCTGTTGTTTTTTAATATGTAGTGGGAGATCAAAGGAAGCCCCTGAGGTTTTTCTACCCTTCTCACTTAGTCTACTGCTGGGGATAGGTGTTATGACTTATGTAATTATTTGTTTGGTGAAACTGGACACGTATCCCTCAACATCTGCCTCTCTTATTTATTTATTTATTTATTTATTTATTTATTTATTTATTTATTTAGTTGTAGCAGGTCGGGGCTGGGTTCAAACCCACCAGCCCTGGTGCATGTGGCCGGCACCCTATTCACTGAGCTATGGGTGCCACCCAGCCTCTCTGTTTTAACCTGGGATCCTGCTCCCAATATGAAGCACATATTCTGGTCAGTTTTGTATGTAAGTTTTACACAGCTTTCCCATATGGAGGTCCTGAGGATTTCCACTGCTGTCTGGAGCTGGGAGGATCATTTTGTCCAATTCTGGAATATTACATAGGAAAAGTTTCTTGCTCAAGGACGCAAGCCACATTATCCAAATCAGTTTTACCAGTTATAGAGATAATCTTTAAAATTTCTGTCTTATTTGTATCTATGAAAATTTTAATAAATTTCAAATTCAGGTGGTGGAAATTGATGTATCCTCATAACAGGGAGAGAGAACAAAATTGTTTTCTGCGTATAATTTATGCAGTTCAGTTTCTCCAATAAATAAGTTATATTGCAAAATAAATGTTTTACAAATATGTCTCATTAAAGTCCCATGCCCAATCTTTCTTGTTTCTCTCCTCACATAAATTAAGCTCATCATCTTTCTCTCTGTTTATTTTTCCTGGTTCTATTCCAGCCCTCATCTTTCACCCTTTGGATCATTTATCTTTTTTTCCTTGCATTTCTTTGATTTTTATATAAACAAATCCATCCTCTTTTAGTTTTTGCAGTTCTTCTCCCTTTTTATTTCCTGGATTTACACAGTAAGAAACTTTTAAAATATTATGTTAGTTAAAGTAAGCCAGACACAGCGGATAAATATCACATAACTCCACTTACATTAAATACCTAAACTAGGAAAACTCAACAAAGACAAAATGTAGATTACAAGGAGGACAAGGGGAAGGGAGAATAGGATTTATCACTTAATGACCATAGAGATTTCGTCAAGGATAGCAAAAAAGGTCTGAAGATGAATAGTAGTACAACACTGTGAATGTATTCAATGACACCAAATTGTATAGTTAAAAATGGTTAAAATCAGAAATGTTATATGAATTATAGCACAATAAAAACTAAAAATACATGCAACAGAAAGGCTTTAATATGTTTATCACTTTCAAACATGCCACTATCACATAGTGGATGTATCAACTTGGGCAGACCACTTCATTCTCTGAACTTCACCTTTGTCATCTGTTAAACTGGGATCATACTGTACTGCCAGCCTACTCCATATGGTTTGCTTGAAGCTCAGTTATAACCTAATGTTTCTAAAGTACCTAATAGTAAGGGCTTCGAATATTTAGCCCTTTATGGTTTACAAGCATATGATGTAAATGCGGTTTTGCTATTACTAATGAAACTGGCATTCATGAAGACAGCTGTGAAAACACATCTTCTGGGGAAGAGATTTTTGGTCTATAACTGAAACTACGGCCTAACCTGAAAAAAAATTGTTTCAACCATCAAGTCCCTTATGGGAAGTCAGAATTTCAAATGAATTGGGTGTCTCACAGACATCATAAACCTAACACATCTTAAACAAATACTTCGACATTTCCCTTAAACATATTTCTCATCAAAAATCTTCCACATCACAGCAAATAACACTACCATCTTTCAAGTTGCTCAAAACGGAGACTTTCCCCTCCTCCTCCTGCCCCTCCACCCTCTTTCTACTATCAAATGCAGCTTAGTCTATTTCCAAAGTATACCTCTAATCTGCCTCTTCTTCATTCCCACTAACAATGTCACCACCCGGGCTATAGCCAAAGCCTCCAGATTGGTCTCACTACTTCCTCTCTGAACTCTCTCTTCCATTCTACACAGAGTAACTAGAAAGACCCTCCATAATAAATTGAATGGTATAACCCTGTTTTAAACTCTGTAATGGTTTCTAATTCACTTTGAATACAATCTAGACTTTGTCACCCTTGGTAGAGTGCTGTGGAATCACAGCTCACAGCAACCTCCAGCTCTTGGGCTTAGGTGATTATCTTCCCTCAGCCTCCCCAGTAACTGGGACTACAGGTGCCTGCTCAATTCAGACTTTTAAATGTGGCTTTGCAAGCCCATGGGTGGATGATCTAGCCTTTGCCCGCAGTTCAGCTTCATTTGGGGCTTCTCTTCAACACATAATTGGCACTAGCTATGCTCATCTTCATTCCTTAGTACGCCAATCCCTTTGTCCCTGTACAGTCCCTGAACATACCATGACTCTGCCTGAAACATTGTCACCCCATTGTTCATCCACTTTCAGCTCATTTCCTCAGGGCAACCTACCATGATGCTGTGTCTGAAGTAGGCTCTTGATATTATTCTCATAGCACCGGCTCACTGATTTATGCACCTTTTTCTTGCAAGTTTCTTATACCTCCATGTATTCTCTATGGGGAAAAAAGTTATAACTGTTTTGTTCACCACTATATCTGCAGCACTGCCATAGTACCTGGCACATGATTGGCATTCCATAATTATTGGTTAAATGACTCAATAAGTAAAGTAAGCAGTAACAACATGGCACATATTAATATCTATGGGTTTCATGAACATGTAACCTTGTGTCTATTGATTACTCAAACATGAAATAATTACCTGAGGGACAGCGCCTGTGGCTCAAAGGAGTGGGGTGCTAGCCCCATATGCCAGAGGTGGTGGGTTCAAACCCAGCCCTGGCCAAACTGCAATAAAATAAAATAAAATAAAGCTGATGCTCTTTAAAATAATTACATGAGTGTAACAATTTTCGTTTCAATCTGTTAGAAGGTATTGCTCAAATATTTTAATTTCACCATGGACCAGAACCATTTTATATTCACATAAAAACAACTAAGCATTTGTGAGGGCTTGGTGGGTGAGCCAGCAACTTAAATGTTCTTGCCTTCTTGGAATGTGCAGCTTGCAAATAATTAGATCAAAATCAGGGGGAATCATCTTCAGAGACCCTTAAAAAAGTTGAATCTTGTGATGGCCTGGTTATATCTCATATCTCATTATCTACAAAATTGGTTTATGACTTTATTTTTTTGCAGTTTTTGGCCGGGGCTGGGTTTGAACCCACCACCTCTGGCCTATGGGGCCAGCGCCCTACCCTCTTGGGCCACAGGCACCACCCTGATTTTGACTTTAAACATAGTGCTTTTCTAACCTAACCCTCCACTTACATTCAAATGCACACCCATGTAGGTTTACATGTGTATCTATGGCCTTACTTAAATAAAAGAACTTTCCTCACTCTTTACAACTGCAACTCTAACTTTGAAATTACAGAAAGGACACTGCAGGCAGAAGTCATACTCAACTACAACATCCAGAGATCTGGGAAACAGGGTGTTGGCATAGATGAGTTTTAGAAGGGATTTCTGAGACACCAATCGTATGACATTTCTTAATGTACCACTAGCTAAGTGTATTCTGTTGTCCCAAATCATGACTTTCACTATCTGCTGCTGTGTAAGCTCTTTACCCTGGTAAAATTGACAACAGAAAGCTACCTAGCCAAGTTAATTAGGTTTTTCATTAGCATTTTAGCTCCAGTATTGCTTTGCTTCCAATATGATGGAAAGCGTTTCGAAGTTACAAATTTAAGTAAGGATCACACAAACTTAATTTGGGCAACTACAGATATCCTTTTGCTAACGTTCATTAGATTGGCCTGCGATCCACAAAGAAGAAAAATAGGTAAAAGGGGATATGTTCTCCAGTTGAAAGTAGTTTAAAATGTGCTAGCAGGGCGAATCAGTGGCTGATTCAGTTTATGTAATTTAATTAAAAGACAACAAACCTTTAGCACTCATCCTTTCATATTAACACTCTTGTGCTTGAAAGCTTCTCACACAAAATCACATCATCTTAATAGAATTACCAGCTCACAAGGAAAGAAAAGTGGGGCTTAAAGTAAGCTAAGGCTCTAGAATGTTAGTCCAAGAAGAGCCCTTGGCTATCATTTCGTCTAAGGGTTTTCAAAGACATTAACAGAGCAACTATTTCCTCAAATATTCTTTAAAAAGGAAGCCCTAAATGTAAAATGGGTAATCAAGGTAATGGCAATGAAAGCTAACACCTGAATAGTGCTGGCTGTATGCCAGGCATTGTTCTAAATCCTTCACACATATTAATTCATTCAATCTTCTCAAAAACTCTAGTATCAGCATCCTTATTTTAAGAATAAGGCAAAAATACAAGAGGGTTCATAAAATGCCTGTACGTGTTAAATCCAGGATTCAAAGGCTGACAGGCTAGCAGGTGGCTCCTGAGGTCATTAACCGCTATTGTCTCTCTTGGATAAAGGGAAACTATTCAAGTTAAGAGGGGGATGAACAGAGTCCTGGCTTTAATGTACTTTGAAGGGAACTCCCCAACCCTCCCACCCCTTAGGAACCCTTACTTAGGAATATACTGATTGGCTGCAATAACAACACATTTAGCACCAAACCTCAAAGACCAAAATCTATTGATACACTATCTGAGACTTCCAGAAAAGTAAGCGCTTCCCCAGCAGAGGATAGTAGTGACAAGGTAATCAGAGAAGTGGCAGTATTATGGAAGGAAAAAATTTATGTGCTAATTAGAGAAAGACTACATTTCTAACTAGTCATCAGTCAATTGATTGAACTTGAACCCTAAATAGCACTCGAAAGTGCCACCAAAAGGGGGATTTGTATTATGAAATTTATCACACCATGCCATTCAGTTGCTTTTTAACCTAACTTGGGAGCTATCTGGGTATTAGAGCAAGGAAACCAGGAAAAGGCAAGTAAGAGGACCTTGACTGAGCATCTCTAGGAGAAAGAAGTTTAACACCAAGCAGACTCACAACTGGTAGATTTTTCTCATTATAGCCACCCACTTCCATTGACAATCTTTTCCCCTCCCAAGAAATAGTAAATTCCTTTACAGATGATGAGATCCTAGAGTCCACAGAGATAAAGCCACTTGTCCAAGCTTTCTATTTAAGTTAAACTTAAAACACAGGGATATTACTCTCAAATGTGGGCTTATTTTATTGTTATTGGACTGTTGTTAACTTAAAAATACCTTCTGAAAGAAACTCTTTGTGTACATGGAAAGGTTCACACAAATTGGTAGGTATTGTTTTATTTAATGAGGTTTTTTTCCCAGACCAGTGACTTTCATTTGTTTAAACCATGTTTTCTCCCCATATCTACTGATGTAAATGGCAATATTTAGATTATTTCTGGTAGAGCGGAAATAAAGCTTCACTTACAAAAGAGAAAACATTATTAGAGAACTGTAGTAATTATCTCTCTTACCACTGATTAACTGATCTCATTTATGCTGTTACTGGCTTTATGGAAAATAAAGCATAATTAATTTTTAAAATATGTCAAATTAGCAAGAGTATTTCCAGATAAAAGTCATTCTAGTCTTATTGAAGAAGATATTTGCTTATTGCAAAAAGTATCTTTAAAAAGAGAAAAGGAAGGAAAGGAAGAATATTCAATTTCTTCACTGTCTCAAAAGCAAAAAACTGATGGCCTACATTTATTAAGTCTCCCTTTGGAATACAAGGGTGAGCCCAAAGTCTGGGTGTAATATTGTGGGTTAGAAATATGTTTCTACAGTGTCCATCTCAGAAAGCCAGTCAATGTCTTATTTTTTGTTTTAATTTACATTTTCATGATTATTAATGAGCTTGGGCTTCTATAATTGTTTTACAGCATATGTGTACCCCTATCTTGTGAAGTTACATGTATTTTGAAATTTTAATTTTGAAATAATTTTTGCTTTACAAAAAAATTTGCTACAATAGTACAGAAGGGGAGGGCAGTGGTAAGATGGCGGACTGCAGCCAGCTTTCCACAGAGGTTCCCATCCAGAAGGAGAGTTAAAAGACAGAAGTTTAGCAAGTAAGCTGATGGTTTGGAGCAGAGCTAAGAGAGAAGGTTGAAGAATGCATATCAACCCTGCTGAGGTGAGCTGCGACCCCAAGGATGCAAACAAAAGGTACAGAATCAATCGCCAAGTGGATGGGAGTCCCCCGGCCCCTTGAGAAGGGCTCACAGTAAGCTTCATACAAACAAGTAAGCAGAGTTCAAATGTCCTCCCATTCCATCCCATGGGAGAGACCCTCTAAAAACTGGTCCTCCTACCTGTACTAGGGTGCCATGACACTCTCCTGCCAGGCATAAAACTGTATAAAACTGTCTATATTCTCTACTTGCAACTCTAAACTCCCAGCACTCCCCTCCACTCTCACCCCGAGGTCTAGAAGCCTGTCCCCCATGGGGTCCAGATTCTTGGGAATTTTCTCGAGAAGTGTGGACAAGGGAAGGTCCCTTGCTCAGCTGTGCTGATTTTGTGGCATGGGAGTAAGGAGAGGATGGTCAGCTGGGAGGGAACCATATAGGAGTGGCGGCAGTGCCCCCAGGCACAGAAAAGCAGCAGTGGTGGGAACAATAAGGCTCACACCCCTGGAGCTATCCTGGACAGACATGCCCTGTCTCTCTGGGCAACCAGAGAAAGCCAGGCACCTTCTCTGGAAGCAGCCCCTGGCAGACGGATCTGGGAGTGAGTAAAAGTCACACTTCCAGGGTGGGGCTGACCCAGAGGACTGCTTTATTCCCAGGATGGGACTGACCCAGAGGACTGCTTTACTGAGGCTAAGCACCTGGCCTCAGGGGATCATAGCTGAGACAAAGGCAGGCAGGCAGAGGCTGGAATTGACAGCTCAGAGTGAGCACTAATTGCTTGCCACTGCCCAGAACTGAGTAGTGGTTTCTGTCACCTCAAGCAGCATCTGATAGCAGGACAGAAACAAACCCTGTGAAGTTGTGCTATTCTTCCAGGAACATCAATCAGGGGCGGGGCTAGAACTGAGTGAACCGACCCAGCCTCCATTAAGCAACTGAAGTTGTCAGGCCTCACCTCTCCCTGCTGGATAGTGGCAGAAAACATTGACCTGGCTGAGGAGACATAGATCTCCCTCTGACTCAGGCAGGCATAAACCCCTGAGTCATCTGCTCATTGAGGGGAACTGGGTCACAGCCCTGTGGGGCTACTAGTGAGTAGGTGTGACAGAGGTGCAAGGTGGAGAAGGAGGCATCAACCTTCCCAGACTAATTTATTTGCTGGGTTGGTCCTTCTGCCATCATGGAGCATTGAAGCCAGTCATACCTGAGCTGCCAGCAGACCCCTGATATCTACTTGGCAGAGACCTTCTGAAATCCCCCAACTGAGACCAGTGCTGCCTGGGTCAATTGATTTGGACCTCTTAAACTGAGCCAATGACCTGCCTGAGGACTATCCAAAGTGGTACTCTGGGTGTGTGGTTGTGGGAAGGTATGATTTTCCTTTTCTAATTGTTGCCTATGGGGAGCAGGGTGACTTAATTGCTGGTATTTCTCCAGAGCTGAGACTTCAACCCAGAGTAACTGATTTACTAAGGTAGAACAGATTCCAGCTGAAAAGAAGACAGAGGGACTTAGCCCAACCAAACCAAGGAGGCCCCCAGTTTCTCAGGCCATAGCACTGTACGGGTCCTTGTCAAAGCTCTAGGAGAAAAGGTAAAGACACCAGTCCCAGCCTTTGGGAAAAGGGCTAGTTAATCACTACTCTTGGAGCCCCCACCCAACTACTCCTTATCTGTTCATCTAGCTGAACAGTGTAAATTAAGCATGAGGCAGAGCCAGTGGAAAAACTCTGGTAATATGAATAACCAGAGTAGATCAACGCCCCCCCCTGCCCTAAGGAAGTATATGGCATTAACAATTGGCTGAGATGTCAGAAATTGAGTTCAGAGTCTGGATAGCAAATAAGATCAACAGAATGGAGGAAAGGAGGGAATCAGAATTTCAAGGAATTATTGAAAAGATATCTCAAGAATTCAATGATTTCAAAGATAAAATGACCAAAGATTTTGACACATTGAGGCAAGAGTTTGCAGCCCTTAAAGATCTGAAAAATATAGTAGAATCCATCACAAACAGAATGGAGCAGACAGAAGAAAGGATCTCTGACATTAAAGACAAAGCTTCTGAACGCACCCAAGTGCTCAAAGAGGAATAGGAATGGCAAGCAAAAACAGATCATTCTCTCAGAGAGCTCTGGGACAATTCAAAGAAATAATATTCATCTTATAAAAATCCCTGAAAGTGACGAAGTTGCTTCACAAAATATAGAGGCTCTTCTTCACGAAATTATGAAAGAGAACTTTCCAAATATGCCAAGACATTCTGAAATTCAGACAGCAGACAGTTTCAGAATCCCAGCATGACTCAACCTAAATAAGATACCCCCAGGCACATCATAATTAACTTCACTAAAGTTAATAAGAAAGAGAAAATTCTAAAAGCAGCCAGACGTTAAGAAAACCATAACCTACAAGGGGAAGAATATTAGAATGACTGCAGATCTCTCTGCTGAAAACTTTCAGGCTAGAAGAGGGTGGTCATTGACTTTTAATCTCATAAAAGAAAACAACTTTCAACCCAGGATCCTGTATCCAGCTAAACTGAGTTTCATTTATGATGGAGAAATTAAATACTTTAATGACATTCACATGTGGAAGAAATTTTCCATAACTAAACCACCTCTCCAGTATATTCTCAGACCTATCCTCCATAATGACCAGTGTAATCTTCTACCACAAAAGTAAACTCACTCAGAAACTATTGATCAAATTCCAATTTCCACAGTGGCAAAAGGATTAAAAATGACCACTGGACTTTCAAGAAACTCAATACCCAAAATTTTACCAGGCTTATCAATATTCTCAATTAATGTGAATGGTTTAAATTGCCCCCTAAAGAGGCACAAGTAGGCTGAATGTATACAAAATCTCAGGCCAGGTATCTGCTGCATACAAGAATCTTATCTTACCTTAAAAGATAGATGTAGACTCAGGGTGAAGGGATGGTCATCTATATTCCAGGCCAATGGAAAGCAGAAAAAAGCAGGTGTTGTAATTTTATTCACAGATACGATAGGCTTTAAACCAACAAAAGTAAGCAAGGATAACAGATGGTCACTTTATATTTATTAAGGGTAATACTCAATATGATGAGATTTCAATTGTTAGTATTTATGCACCCAAACAGAATTCACCTCAATTTATAAGAGGCACTCTAACAGGCATGAGCAACTTGATTTCTTCCAGCTCTACCATAGTCAGAGATTTCAACACTCCTTTGGCAGTGTTGGATAGATCCTCCAATAAGAAGTTGAGCAAAGAAATTTTAGATTTAAACTTAACCATCCAACATTTGTCTTTAAGAGACATGTATAGAATATTTCATCTTAACAAAATTGAATACACATTTTTATCATCAGCCCATGCAACGTACTCCAAAATCGATCAAACCTTAGGTCATAAATCTAAACTCAGCAAATTTGAAAGAATAGAAATTATTCCTTGCATCTTCTTGGAGCATCATGCAATAAAAGTTGAACTCACTAACAACAGGAAGCTGCAGACTCATACAAAAACATGGAAGCTAAATAACCTTATGCTGAATGATAGGTGGGTCAGAGACTAGATTAAAAAGGAAATTACCAAATTTTTGGAGCAAAACAATAATGAGGACACAAGTTATCAGAACCTCTGGGATATTGCTAAGGTAGTCCTAAGAGGAAAATTTACAGCACTGCAAGTCTTCATCGAGAGAATGGAAAGAGAGGAAGCTAACAACTTAATGGGACACCTCAAGCAACTGGAAAAGGAAGAACATTCCAATTCCAAACCCAGCAGAAGTAAAGAAATAACCAAAATTAGAGCAGAATGAAATGAAATTGAAAACAAAATAATTATACAACAGATCAATAAATCAAAAAGTTGGTTATTTGAAAAGGTCAATAAATCGATAAACGTTTGGCCAACCTAACCAAAAAATAAAGATTAAAATCTCTAATTTCATCAATCAGAAATGGTAAAGACAAAATAACAACAGACACCTTAGAAATTCAAAAAATTATAAAACATCCCCCAGACACATCATAATTAACTTCACCAAAGTTAATATGAAAGAGAAAATTTTGAAAGCAGTTAGACATAAGAAAACCATAACCTACAAGAGGAAGAATATTAGGAGGACTGCAGATCTCTCAGCTGAAACCTTTCAGGCTAGAAGAGGATGGTCATCGACTTTTAATCTCCTAAAACAAAATAACTTTCAACCCAGGATCCTGTATCCAGCTAAACTGAGTTTCATCTATGATGGAGAAATTAAATA
>CAUYQV010040207.1:0-29171 GCA_963574575.1 Galagoides demidoff
GGGCACCTGTGGTCCCAGTTACTTGGGAGGCAGAGGCAGGAGACTCGCTTGAGCCCAGGAGTTGGAGGTTGCTGTGAGCTGTGATGCCATGGCACTCTGCCCAGGGGGATAGCTTGAGGCTCCGTCTCAAAAAAAAAAAAAGAAATGATAAAGGTGATGCCTTGATCCATACACATGTAATATTTTTCTAAATATTAACCTTCTATTCTTGGAAAAAATATGAGCTGTATGTTGGTGGACTGTGCTATTAGTTCCTCGTGTGGGGCTTTTGCACCTGTGTCTTGGCGCCAGGATTGCCTCTTTCCCACAGTCCTGACCAAGTACAGCAGGAGCAGGAGCGGTACTTTGCCAATACATCACATTTTATATCACATGTACCCCATAAACATGTAAATTATTATGTATCAATTTTTATTTATTTATATATATTTTTTGAGATAGAGTCTCACTATGTCACCCTCGGTAGAATGCTATGGCATCATATCTCACAGCAAACTCAAACTCTTGGGCTTAAGCGATTCTCCTGCCTCAGCCTCCCCAGTAGCTGGGACTACAGGCATAGCCGCCATAAGGCCTGGCTATTTTTTTGTTGCAGTTGTTTAGTTGGCCCAGGCTGGGTTCGAACCCACCACCCTTGGTGTATGTGGCTGGCACCATAACCACATGCTACAGGCGCCAAGCCACGAATCAATTTTTAAAAACTCATGAACCCTTGAGTGAGTTAGATGGAGAAAGTGCATGTTTACACACAAAAGGTCAACGTAAGGAATTAAAAAGGAACAGCACTACAGATCCTCAAATATTTTTTCCCCAGCCCAGGCCCGCCAAACAACGATGGCTGCAACCAAAAAAAAAAAAAAAAAAAATGGCAGGGCATTGTGGCGGGCGCCTGTGGTCCCAGCTACTTGGGAGGCAGAGGCAGGAGACTCGCTTGAGCCCAGGAGTTGGAGGTTCTATGAGCTGTGATGTCATGGCACTCTACCCAGGGGGATAGCTTGAGGCTCTGTCTCAAAAAAAAAAAAAAAAAAAAAAAATAGGAAGCCAGGCGGTGGCTCACACCTGTAATACCAGCACTCCCAAGACCAGCCTGAGCAAGAGTGACACCCTGTCTCTACTAAAAATAGAAAAACAAGGTAGTTGTACTGCACACCTGTAGTCCCAGCTACTCTGGAAGCTGAGGCAGGAGGATCGCTTGAGCCTAGAAGTTTGAGGCTGCTATGAACTACGATGATGCTACCCAGGGCAACAGAGCGAAACTCTGTCTCAGAAAATAAACAAAAAACAACAGAAGTTGAATCAGTAGTCAACTATTCCACAAAGAAATTTCAACGTCAGGTTATTTCTGAATTCCCCCAAACATCCAAGAAACCCCAAATCCAAACTTTACCCAAGCTCCACCATGACACAGCAGAAGAGCCGCTCCTGCTGTACTTGGTCAGGACTGTGGGAAAGAGGCAATCCTGGCGCCAAGACACAGGTGCAAAAGCCCCACACGAGGAACTAATAGCACAATCCACCAACATACAGAAAGGGCAATACACCAGGACCAAGCTCATATTTTTTTCCAAGAATAGAAGGTTAATTTAATGTTAGAAAATTAATTTGTGTAACTTACCACACTAGCAATGAACAGACAATCACATAATGCTCCTAACAAAAGCATTTGATTATATCCCACATCCATTCGTAATAATTTTTTTAAGAAGTCTTAGCAGCGTAAGATGAAATTTTTTTGACTTCATAAAGTGTATCTATAAAAAGTTGTAGCATGTATCATACTTAATGATGAAACACTGAGAAATGTCCTTAAGGTAAGAACAAAACAAGGGCATCCACACAACTGCTTCTAGTCAGCCTTGTACTGTGATGGTTGGCATGGCAAGAAAAAGAAAGATATGAAGATTAGAAAGATATAAATTTGTCATTTGCGAAAAAGAAAACACACACAAAAAAAACCCTTTACATAAATTGTTGGGTTAAAAAATAGTAAAATTGGCTCAGCACCTATAGCTCTGTGGCTAGGGTGCCAGCCTCATACACTGGAGCTGGTGGGTTCAAATCCAGTCCAGGCCTGCCAAACAACAATGACAACTACAACCAAAAAATAGCCAGGCACTGTGGTGGGCGCCTGTCATCCCAGCTACTTGGGAGGCTGAGGCAATAATTCGAATCATTTAAGCCCAAGAGTTTGAGGTTGCTGTGAGCTGTGATGCCAGAGCACATAATAAATAAATAAATAAATAAAGTAAAATTACTGGCTTCAAAATTCAACTGAATTTCTATACAGTAGCAACAAACAAAATAAAAAAGATGACTTTTACTATGATATCTAAAATACAAACCTCTAATAATAAATCTAACAAAAAATATGCAAGATATCAGAATCATATGCAACTCTTTCAAGATTCATGAAAGATCCAAGTAAATAGAGACAGAGCATTTATTCATGAGGGAGAAAACTCAGCATCACACAAAATGTCAACTCTCCCCAACCTGCTCTGCAGTGGCAAATAACGCCCAATCGTGGAACAGAGTTTTCTGTGGAACTTAAAAAGATAACTCTAGGCTCGGCACCTGTGGCTCAATTGGCTAAGGCGCCAGCCACATACACCTAAGGTGGCGGGTTCGAATCCCCAGCCCGGGCCCGCCAAACAACGATGGCTGCAACCAAAAAATGGCCAGGCGTTGTGGTGGGCGCCTGTGGTCCCAGCTACTTGGGAGGCGGAGGCAGGAGACTCGCTTGAGCCCAGGAGTTGGAGGTTGCTGTGAGCTGTGATGCCATGGCACTCTACCCAGGGGGACAGCTTGAGGCTCTGTCTCAAAAAAAAGAAGAAGAAGAAGAAGAAAGGGGCAGAGGAGCGGTGGACAATCTCACAGCATTACCTCCATCAACTGTAAGGCCAGGGGCAGTCCCCACTGTTCTCTAAGGTGGACTCAGGTTCACTTGCTGGTTCATTCATCTGGTCACTTATCATTCATTCATTCATTCATTCAGCACTTGCTGAGAACCTGTCATATTCTCAGCAATGTCTTAAGAAAACAAACTTGAGCGCATAATGGATCCTGCTCATTATCAGATTGAATTGAATACCATTCTTGTCTTCCAATGCCAAAGTACATAACCACATCTTACAGAGAAATTGCCAATACCTAAATTTAATCCAAATGAGGGAAACTTCCATGTTAAGACCAGAAAACCTTTTTTTCTTTCTTTCTTTCTTTCTTTCTTTTTTTTTTTTTTTGAGACAGCCTCAAGCTGTCACCCTGGGAAGAGTGCCATGGCATTATAGCTTACAGCAAGCTCCAACTTCTGGGCTTAAGCAATTTTCTTGCCTCAGCCTCCCAAGTAGCTGGGACTACAGGTGCCCATCACAGAGCCCAGCTATTTTTTGGTTGTAGTTGTCATTTTTGTTTGGCAGGCCCGGGCTGGATTCGAACCTACCAGCTCTAGTGTGTGTGGCTGGCACCTTAGCTGCTTGAGCTACAGGCACCAAGCCAAGACCAGAAAACTTTTTGTCACTTCCCAGGCAAATTCTTAGATCAGAGCCGATGTGCTCTTGGCCATCCTCTCCATCCATCCCCGAGTGAGTGGCCTTGACTTTTCTTACCATCTGCCTATATGAAAGCTCTACACGTGCAACACAGGATGCAAACTTTGGGACACTCTAAACCATGCAACACAAATTTCAATTTGGTTAGGAAACTTTGAAGTTCTTTTTCTTTTTTTGTGGTTTGGCCAACATATAATAAAACAATCATTTAAAAGCTTAACTCTCCATCAATGGTTCCTTCTTTCACTGTGAAGTAGCACCTGCCCTTAGGTAACCACAAGTGCAGGCCACAGGTGGTTGGTCATGCTCCCCTTATCCCTGAAAGCTTTTGGAAGCTTTGCAACCCACACAAAACTACACATAACCAAATCATAAACACGGCGTACATTGTTTTGCTTCCCAACCCAGCCCCGTCCAATAGAACTACCTCAGTGGCAAAAATGTTCTATATCTACATTGTGGAACGTGGTCCCCACTAGCCACATACACCTGCTAAGCACGTGAAATGTGGCTTATGTGATGATGGAGGAACTGCCTTTTTACATTTTATCCAATTTAAATTACTTTATATTTAAATTTAAATGGCCACACGTGGCCAGTGGCTACTCTGTATAGCCAGTGGTACAGAACTAGCCCCTTCAAACCCACATCTGACCCCTCCTCTACCTACACATCAAAGTTCCTGCAGCCAGCAGACACATGACTTGAACACCATGTGACGGCAGGGAAAATTGGGGGGATGCAAAGATAAATATGATTCATTTCTAGAAACCTTACACTCACCATTCAGTTGAAGAGAGACCCATCAGACCCCCATGACTGCAGTTCCTACAATGAAACACTGAGGGTGCCTGAAGGACACAGCTGCAGTGTAGGATGGAGACATTGAACGAAGGTGCACAGGGGAAGTGTCATTCTGCACAGGTGGGGTTCCCCCAGACACAGACCCTGAGCAAAGAGCTGAGAGTTTATTTGCAAAATGTAGGAAACTCCAGTGGGGGTAGGGGTGGGGAAATGAAGCAGGAAGGTGTCAACAAAGGGTACATTACCAAGGGGCGGGGCTGTGATGAAAGCTACAGGCGCTGGAAAGCTCTGGGAAGCTGTGTAACACACTCTCAGTTACCCCATTGGAGGGGTCAGGGAATCAGGGCTTTTATATTCCACTTGGGCCGGTCATTGGCTGGAGGCTGCTCCCGAGGGATGTTAATTGCCCAGCACCTGCCTTGCCAGGGCAGAGAGCCCTTCTCAGCTTTGGGAAAAGCTCCTTGGGCAACACGATGGAGATACTGATTGTTGGAAGCCAGCAAGGCACACTTGGTATAGGCTTGAGAGATAAAGCACTTGCTACATATCTGAGCTGGTGTGTGAACAGTTTTTTCAGATCCTGGCTGAGGAACAGAACCCAGATCCTGGCTGAGAAACAGAACAACAAAAAAAGCTATGATATTAAAAAGTGGCACCCAGGTAGAGGGGTCAGTTTGCTGGAAGCCACAGGGGTACAAAGTTTACCACAGCAGCCTGCTGAGGGTCAACCCCACATGACACCGGACCTGGCTGAGGCCCTGAACATGTCCTGTGCTGCTGCCCCAGCTTCTCTGCTCCTCCCCCTTTCTCTTGAGCATCACAGTCTCACTGTTTCAAAAGGTGATTCTTTTCCAGCTTGAGTTCCTGAAATTTTCTCCAAATTCTAGAGCTAAAATTCGGAAGTCATCACAGCTCCTGAACAAAGCAAATCCTGTCCTTCATAGCCTGTGGACTGTCATGAACTTCACTGGGGTTGTTGTCCTTTTCTTCTCGGGTAAATCCCCAGTATAGTTAGGGTCACCCTTTCTCTTTCTCTAGTCACTGATCCTCCTGTTTTGTAGATAGAGTATCTTAGGGCACAGTCACCCTTGCTTGTTTATGGAGTGTCTGTGGCTACTTTTGTGCTACCGGGACAGAGCTGAGTGCAACAGAGACTGTCAAGCTCACAAAGATGTTTACTTCCTTCTCCTCTATAGAAGTTTCCTGACTCCTGATAATGTGATCCATGCCCCCACAGGACTTGGTAGGCACATTGATGGGGAAGGTTCGGGGTATGAGTTCTGTGGACAAGCTGCTTCCATCCCCAGGTTAGCTCTCCCATGACACCAGATGCAGTTCAAAACCAGTGAGTTAGGGTTAGATTGTGTATTAGCCAAATGCTACTCACTAATGCAAAACACTAACAGACAGCAGGACCACATAGAGGCTATATCCCAAAGTAGAGGGCACGGGAATTTACACAGAATTTGTAAAATCAGACTTTACAGCTCTTGAGTCCCCTCAGGATACGGGAGACAAAGGGATTTGATTGGTGAACTTCGGAAAGGAGTTCTTTGTATAGGCTGCCAGTATGCAGGGGAGGGGGAAAGGCACTCACCACAAGCCTGGTGAGTGTGAGCCAACAGGACCACCTGAGAATGTGGTAAGAGTCACTTCAGTTAAAGAGGAACAACATAGCAGGGTCTTACTCACACCCAGGAGATCTGGGAACCAGGGACAGGCTAGCCAGCTGCACTGGGGTGGAGCGGAGGAGAGCTGCCACTGCCTTAGGATGGATCTATACTTCCAGAGGAGATTCTGGCCAAGAATGTTGAATTCATTTCCATGGGCCAGATGAGAGAAAGACAACTGGAGGATTTCAAATCCTGTCCAAGAAGAGTGCCTCCGGGGGCTTATCTATGGGACCCCGGCAGCACGTGTGTGCATAGTGGACTGCCAAAACGGTGGAGAACGATGGGGAGTTGGCAGCCAGGGAAGATGTGTTTTTATTAAGTCATAGAAGTTGCACTGAATATTCCCAGCCATGTCCCCGGTGATTCTATAGAAGCAGCCCCTTCGAGAAAGGATCAACTTTTAAACAGCTGCCAGACCCAGAAAAGATGATGTCATCTGATGGCAGAGCCAGAGCAACACAAATGTTTCAAACCCCAACCTTCAAACCCCCCAGTTCCCTCCCAGTGGGAAGGTTAGAATCCATATTGGGCAAGCTGGGGAAGGAGTAGAAACACCAGGCGGGGAGAGGGAGCATCATGCCCACATGTCTCTAGCAAGTAGCCATTTCTCAGCCAGCTTAGGGGGAAGAGGGGAAAATTTAAATGTCAAATCAACCTCAGTTTTGATTATCATACCGGGATCAACTGTTTAATTTATGAATTGAAACCTTGTCCTTTCGTGAACTTAAATGGTCATGGAACTTCTTTATACCTACGTATGGTGACAAAAGCCCTGGGATTGCTCGAGATTTTATTGAGGAATAGGGGAACTTCAGCCACTGATTACATTTAAAGGGATAATGAGACACAAAAGTCAAGTTTACACCCTGAGAACTCTGTTCATTTAATATACTGATGGAAAATTGAAGATCTCAAATTTCAGCTCTCTGAGGCCTACGTAGAACTTACATAATTTACAGGACTGAATTGCAGAACTTAAATGTATGTTAGAGACCCAGATCCTGGCTGAGAAACAGAGCAAAGAAAAAAAGCTATGATATTAAAGATGATAGATAGATAGATAGATAGATAGATAGATAGATAGATAGATAGATATTTGGAGTTAGGTATAGGCTTGAATATAGACATGACTAATGATGCTTTTAAAATAACTAGATTTTTGCCTATTTCAAAATTAACCTTTCTGGGCTAAGCAAGAGCTAGTTCACTGGCCACAGCCCAATGACCATCAGTCAAGGGCTTCTTGACCTGAGAAAAGAAAGCCTCTCAATTTTCAGATAGGCCAAGAATTTCCCTGGCTCAGTTCAAGTCCAGGCCAAATGTGCCCCCGCCTTCAAATGGAGCCCTGCACTTGCTAGCACCAGCTTCCCTACAGTGGGAAATATGAACACAAGGGGGCGCTGGCTAGTCAGAGCCATGGCTAGTCCGGCACAGGAGTCCTTCCATCAGCAGGCGGTGTGCCTGTGTGCTATGGGGGAGAGGTGGTTTCTCTGATACTACACCAAGAAACTCCCCAATGCCTAAATCTGATCTTGTCCAACTGTGTTGCAAAACTCAGGGGATGCCATTTGTATCCTCAGGAATGGTGCAAGGCAGTGACCACGGGAGGGAGCAACAGAAGCCGGGAAACACAGTTCACTTTTTCATCTGGGCTAATTCCTCGTTCCCCTGAGGAGGGCTTTTGGTAATGCTCGTTATAGCTCAACCTATAACCACTATAGGTTATAGGCCTACCTAGTCCATGCCCTTCCCATGAACCAAAACTCAAATTTTATTCCGAAGGGCCACGCCTTAACCCAAAGCAATGGGCAGGCTGAAAACAGGTGTGAGAAGAAGAGAACAAAACAAGCAAGAAAGCAGGACCTGCCCCAGGGAGACACGCCCTGAATCCACTGACCACTGCCAGGGGGTGGGGGAGGCAAGGAAATAGACCAGACTTGCATGTGCCAGTTTGGGACCTTTTAACACACAGAGGCCCCAGCCCTCAGAAATGTGGCCCAGTCTTTATCCTGAAATCTGATGATCAGAACAGCAGCGCCTCTGACCCGGGATAAGTGAGAATGGAGGGAGAGGCTGACGTGGTCTTCATCCTGAGCTGTCCAATCAAGATGCTGTGCACGTGTCAAACCCCAACTGACCACATCTGCTGAGCATGCAGTTCCCCCTTCCCCTTCAGACCTCACACTGCTGACAGTCACTGCTGTCACTCACCTCACGGACCACGTTCTCCTTCCTCCTGCTGTCCCCCTTGTACATGGTTCTTTCATTACACTCTTCTCAAATTGCCCAATTCTAGTGTGTCAGCTGTTTCCTGTGGGACTCTGAGTGACTCAAAGAGACAACATATAGCACAGGGAAAGAAATTGGTCATAAAAAAATTATATATATGTAGTAAGTGTCAAGTCAGTGTTCAGAGAGAAGAGACCAGCCTGGGCCTTACAGATAGGAAGCGACACTCTGAGGGGAGCCCTGGGAGGGGGTTTAGCAAAGGCAGAGTTGGGTTGGACAGAGAATGCTCAGGGAGAGAGACTGACAGCCAGTGTGGTGTAGAGAAATCAGGCAGGGCGGGGAGGAGTGGTCAGGAAGCAAGGGCACTTCGATGCCTGAATTAAAAACCTAAATGCCCATACACTGAGGCTGGCAGGTTCAAACCTGGCCCAGGCCAGCTAAACAACAATGGCAACTACAACAAAAAATAGCTAGGCATCATGGTGGGCACCTATAGTCCCAGCTATTTGGGAATATGAAGCAAGAGAATCACTTAAGGCCAAGAGTATGAAGTTGCTGTGAGCTGTGATGCTATGGCACTCTACCAAGGTTGACATAATGAGACTCTGTCTCAAAAAAAAAACCTTAATGCCAAGAGTCGGAGCTTACCCTGTCAGTGACAGGCAATGATACTGCTGTAGACACAGACTGGGGACTTTGCCTGCCTCATGATGATTCCTACAGTGGCCATCACCCAGCACCTTCTGGGTCCTTTGACTTATTAGATCCTGGAGCAAAACAACTGATCCCTGCCTGATCTAAGTTAGACCAGCTGGAATTGGAAAACTAAAATGAAGATGACAGACATGGGTGGAAAGGACTGATCTACGTCTGTGGCCCAGATACAGGCTACACAGGCTTCCAGGGTGGGGATTCCTGTCCCTTTAGGTCTAGGGGTCCTTCTTTCTTCCATTCTGTAAGCCATCCAAACCCTGTTTATACAGTCATTCTGGACTGACCTGGGGGCTGCTTATAAATCAAGATGATTAAATGATGTACAAGTGGGTTCTAGAGAGCAGACTGTAGACATCAAACCTCCAGGGAGGTGATGAGCACTCGAATCAGTTAGCAGGAAGTAAGACTCCATTCCAAACTCCAAGATGGAGAGATGGCAGCCATGTGACAGAATGGTGACACAGCTAGTGAAGTTATCACCTTGAACCATGTGCCCTGAGAACAGGATCTGGCCAGGGCTAGGGGGTAGGAGGAAGGTGCTGCCTCCACCAAGCTAAAGAAGATGAGGAAGTCCAGACGCACAGCGTAGGGTGGCTGCATCTGAAGACACTGAGAGTCTTAAAGCAAGACCACTAAAATGTCAAAATGCTCATCTTCAGGTTAGAGTAAAACTTTGAGACTTTCTATGGCCACATTAAAAAAAATGTTAATTACGCGAGGCTGACAGACTATTGCAAATGATTTCAGAGCATAAATCAGCAGGTTTCTTAATTATGAGTTGACTTCACAAATTTACTGAATTGTCTGTGAGAACATTAAAGCATTGATGAGACAGACTGAGGCCCTGAGAGCGAATGGGGCATCTGGAAGGATTCAGAGGACCTGGGGAAACCTGCTCCTCCCTGCCCTCTGGGCACTGTCATCTATGTCCCTCTTCCCTAAGGGAGCCATTTGCTCTTAGGGTGAGAAAGTGACAGTTTCCCGCCTGTCCCATTCTTCATTGTTGCTCACCCTATAAACAGGGTCTGAATTCATCATGGCCCAGAAAGAAAAATGCAGAATCAGAGTAGGGGAGAAAATTCCATAAAGAATTGTAGAAATTGGTCAATGTACATTATCAGAATTCTGAGTTTGGATTTTGAGAGTGCTTAACAAAATTGGCAGAATAGAAATTTGGATTGGGCTGAATTCATTGACTCATCAAAAATATTGCACTCAATGTCTGAGGTTCTAAGAGTTTCTGATTTGGCTAATACAAAAAGGCCAGGGATCCCTTGGAATAACCTAGAGGAAGACAGGAATGCCATATTAGCTCTATCATGTGGGTTCTGGCCAGTCTAGCTCTTACACTCTTTCTCTTCTCATGAAGACAAGATGAGAGAGGGAAGGTCACCTGTAGTGATGGTGGAAGAGGTAGTAATAGAACTATGGTTCTTGACCTCAGTGGGGCAGGGAGTATGTTAAGTTTGGCCTTTTTAACTATGAGAAACAACATAGGTGTGGCCATTATAAAAGTCAACAGAGAAAGGATGATGATAGGGCTCAGGGAGTGATCTCACACCCCTGATGTGTTTATTCATCACAGGCATCCCAAGAAGTAAATCAAGAAAATACCAGGTCTGGAAAAACCCAGATGTGTCTTGAATTTCACTGAAAGAACGTGGCCTATCTCTAAATTCTCAGAAGTGAGTTATTTCATAAAACTGGGCCCTCCAGAATGATAAGGAAACCACATACCTTAGAGGAACTCTGCAATATGGCCACAGTTGAGAACCTTCATCCTGGCCTCTCCCAAATAGATCAGTAGTCAATGTTTCTAGAATAATGTGCACTGGGAAAAAGAAATATCCGCCATCTTTAGGTAACAATGGACCTTTAAGTTACAACAATTCCAACCCCCCCCAGGAAACCACTGAGGTCAACCTCAGAGTGGGTGCTCATGAGAGGCAGGAGGCAATGGAGTTTCGACATGACTTTGTATCACCATAAGCTAATTTGGCTCTGAACTCACCCTGTGATTTCTTCAACAGACCCCAAGTGCAGTGTTGGAATACATGTGTTCAGCAAAGGGCAGGATTCCCACACTGGCTTTTGGAGAATGACTGTGAGAGGGAAGCCCAAGTGACAGCCACAGAAGGCCTCCTGCCCTTCCAAAGTGGAAAATCAAAAACCTCCCCCTGTCCTGTGAGGAAAAGAGCAGAGGTTAGGGTCTCATCACAGACCAGAAGGACACAGATATGCTGATTCTGTCGTATCTCCTTTTAATTCTCCAGTTTGGTTGGGAAAAGAAGAAAGAAAAGAAAAGGAAGGATGGAAGGGGGGAAGGAGAGAGGGAAAGGAGGGAAAGAGGGAAAGGAAGAAAGCAAGGGAGGGAGGGAGGGAAAGCTGATGGGCTTTGGAGAATAGCTGGGGAATATGACAGACAAATCAGATGGTGACTTGAGTTGCGCGTGCTCTTCTAAGTTTGGTCCCTTGCTGAGATAGGTTTTTATACAGTCGGGGGATTTTGGATGCAGACCCTAATGTAGAACATGAGTCTGCAAACTTTTTCTTAAAGGGCCAGACAATAAGTAGTTTAAGTTTTAAACCAAATAGTCCCTGTCACAACCACTCAACTCTTCAGTTGTAGCAAGAGAGCCGCCATAGACAATAAGGCACCAACGGGATGGCCATGTTCCAGAAAACTAGTTATATATACACGGGCTCCTCTGGGGCTGACCTGTGGTCAGGGAAATGCGTTTTTCTCCCTTTCAATCCCCCTGAGAAAGCAGTTTGTTTTCAGCCTTCAGGGGCAGAGGACACTTTGCCATCTTGCCTCAGGGTGACACTGCTTTCAGATGATTTGTCTCATTCTAATACGCAGGGACCTCATAATGGCCCATCCAAAGGGACACCACTTTTGTCCCCATTGTTGTTAAGATGCTGAGACGACCTGCAATGTAGGCAGAACAAACCCCCTAGATGTCTTAATAAAACACACGGCTGACAGAAAGTGAAAGATAAAGCCAGAGGAAATATCAGAGCCTCCCACTGCAGGGAAGATTGTGAAGTCGAGTGACCAGGGCCATGTAAGGACTGTTCCTCCAAAGTGAAGGGCAAATTACTGCATTGTAATGGTTACACAAAAAATCACCCTGAACATAGTGGCTAAAAATAATAGTACTCATTTATTATTTCCAGTCAGGAGTGCAGATCGTACGCGGGGAAGAGACTTTGTTGGCTTTGTAGTATCTGGGCCCTCTGGTGGAAGACTCAAAGGCTGGGGCCAGCTGAAGGTTCATCCACTCATATGTCTGCAGGTTGACATGGCTCCAGGGGGCTTAGGGTCGAACTGGAACTATTGGCCAGAATACCCACATGTGGCCTGGGCATCCTCATGACACAGCGTCTAGGCAAGCATGCTGAGAGAGTGAGCCAGGCAGAAGCTCTATTCGCTTTCTAACTTGGTCACCTAAGTCACATGGTGTCACTTCCAGCCCATGTTCCAGGGGAGGATGATTAGATTTGAAGAGAGGAGTGTTAAAGAACGTGTAGACAGAATCTTAAAAAGCCACCTACACCTATATCCCGCCAGTAAAGGCAGATCACTAGCTAAAGGGGTCTTTGGGATAATGGAACAGTTTATATACCACACTGGTATGTTCTGCTCTACCTATTTACTGGGTGATCCTAAAACTTCCACTTTGGGGATCTAGAGAAAGAAGATTCTAAAGGCAACCAGGGCTTTATGTCTAGTAACTGTGTCACTAAGCCTTTGGGGCCATCAATGGAAAGCTGCTAGAAGCGTCTGGAATATACCCAGACACTGTGTGGAGCCTGCACCAGCCTTGACAGGAGGTGGCAGCAGCCCCCAAGAGACTGAAAAAAAGGCCATGCCCCTTTCAGCAGCAAGGAATTCTTGAGTTGTTACTAACTATAGGAAACACTCAGAGTTTGACTTTGGGACACCAGATAACCATGACACTCAAGTTGTTTACTATGAACTGACTGACACCTGACCTACTTTGTGCCATAAGTACAGAGACAATAACATTGCATCACTAAAGGGAAGTGGTAAGTTGTGTGCGGGACCTAAGCCCACACAGGCTCTAAGGTCACCACAGGCAGCTTACTCATGCCTACACTGTGTCCAGTCCCAACAACCTGCCATCCTCCAGCCTTAGCCTGGACCTTCTCACAGGAACTTTGCTGTGATTACCTGGCTGAGAATGAAAACATTCGTGCCTGGTTCAGAGATAGAGGGCTCTGCACTTTGACTGCCCCAGCCTCAGGTAGATTGTCAGTCGTAGCCTCTCTGGGGGTAACTCTAAAGGATGCTGGAAAAGACTCCTCCAAGCCGGGCCTCCCTTTACTGGCGGGATATAGGTGTAGGTGGCTTTTTAAGATTATGTCTACACATTCTTTAACACTCCTCTCTTCAAATCTAATCATTCTCCTCTAGAACGTGGGCTGGAAGTGACACCATGTGACTTAAGTGACCAAGTTAGAAAGAGAATAGAGCGTCTATGGTGGCTCAAGCCTGTAATCCTAGCAATCTGGGAGGCTGAGGCAGGTGGATTACTTGAGCTCAGGAGTTTAAGACCAGCCTGAGCAAGAGTGAGACCCCATTTCTACTAAGGAAAAAATACGAAAAGTTGCCAAGCATCATGGTGGGTGCTACTTGAGGGGCTGAGGCAAGAAGATCGCTTGAGCCCGAAAGACTGAGGTTGCTGTGGGCTATGACAGCACTGCATTCTACACAGAGCAGCAGAATGAGACTCTGTCTAAAAAAAAAAAAAAAAAAAAAAGCCACTTCCTATGTGATAGAATTCAATGAGTCTGTCACAGTACAAAGTGTCCACTCTGGGAAAAAAGGTTGCCAAGGGAAAGAATCTACCCATAATTTTAGGCAGTGCTTATGATGTGGTCAGGTGTTAGAAGAAACAGAAGCAATAAGATTTCAAAACTGTTGCCAGGGTGGAGGGAGAGTAATTGGTGGGACCACACCTATGGTGTATCTTACAAGGGTACAAGGGTACACCAGCTTACTAGGTGTAGAATATAAATGTCTTAACACAATAACTAAGAAAATGCCATGAGGGCTATGTTAACCAGTTTGATGAAAACATTTCGAATTGTATATAAAACCAGCACATTGTACCCCATGACTGCTTCAAGGTGCACAGCTATGATTTAATTTAAAAAAAAAAAACAAAAACTGTTGCCAGAAAGATTTGGATAACTATATTAACGAACCTCTTAGAATGAGTCACAAACCTAAAAATATTTATATCTCTGTGAATTCTCACCCCCATAAAGATCCCCCATGATGGAAGGAGCTCTGATAACATAGTATGCTGGGTTGTCCTGCCTACGGCGGCCAGATGATTTCTATGAGGACTCATGAACAGGGTAAATAGTAATATAGGGAAGAAGACCTCTAAAGCCTGGGTTTGTACTCACCTGTGATCTTAATTTCTTTTGTGGCCCTGTGTGGAGTTTTCTATAAGGGTAATCAACCTGAACCCCAATAAGAGCCTAGAGCAGACCAGCCAGCTTCTAGATCGCATCAGGTGGCATCAGCTCAGCTGCATCAATGAAGGGGAAGGGATTTATCTTTGGTGGCCCAAATAACACATAATTGAATTGTTTCCCTTATTCATCATGCCTCTGCTTACCCATCTATCCCTAGACCCCCTGAAGGCTTTACACATCATCATGGTAACCTAACCACTGCCAAGGAGTTTATCCACAGCAAAAAATGCCCAGGCCTATTAGTCTTATTGTACCTACAGTCATTTAGAATCACCTAGGCCTACAGGACAGCAGGAAGGTCTTTGGAAGAATTTACTAAGAACAGTGAGAAACAAGCCTTTAGAACTTTGGGCATTCTTGAAATTCACAGGCACTAAGAACTGTGAAAGCTGAGATTGAGGCTCGAGGCTTGAAAACAAGCCAGTTAGTTAAATGTCTGAGTCAAGACAGAAGGAGAACAATCAAAAAACAGAAAAACTCTTTGAAATTAAAAATATAATATTAGAAATTCAAAAGAAAAGTTCATAGAAAGCTTAAAGGATACAGTTGAGTAGAAAAAGCAGTAGGGAAAAGACAATAAAAATAATTGCTATTATCTTCCATGGAGCTGGTCTACGAGCTCTACCTATATTAATGTATCTAATCCTCATAACAACCCTCCATGGTAGAGATTATTACTATTCCTATTTTACAGTTAGGGAAACTGAGGTACAGAGTTTAAGTAAACTTGCCAAGGCCTTCAGTTGGCCTTAGGCAGCCAGATTTGAAACTGGGATCTGGTCCCAGAGTCCCAAACCCTTAATTACTGCATATTTTTGCCACTCAGAGGAGTGCCCAGTAGGAGGGACAGCAAATATGAAGATTAGACGTCAGTCAACCTGAAGGTGAAGTTGGAGGCAGGCCAGAGAGCAGGATAATATCCAAAATGTGACTAAAGTAGTTTAAGCATAGACAAATAAGTGTTGGAAAGGGCATTATTACCAAGTAGTAGTAGTAGTAATAGTAATTCAGGGAAAGTTCCTAGACCAGATGTACACAGGTCTCTGAAATGAGGAGTACTAAGCGCCCAGAACAATACATGGACACAGATCCTCTTCAAGCATCATCAGTATGACCTTTCATAGTGGCAGGGATAAATAAGTATGTTAAAGGTATTCAAGGAGAAAAAATAGGCAATAGAAAGGAACAAAAATGGACTTGGCATCAACAACGGCTGATAAAAGACCATTTTGAGACAATGTTATGTTCACCCCAGAAATCTATGTAGGGACAAAATGTGAGATCAAGAATGGAGGTAGAATACAGATATTTTTAGATATTGTGCTTCCACTTTGCCCATTCTCAGGAAGAGACAAAATATATGGGCTAGCAAGATGAGGAGGCAACCGAGAAGGAGGAAGGGGCAGGGTCTTGGGAACAGGTTCAACAGGGGACAGTGGCCAAGGGACCTCCAGGACCTCCTGAGCACCCAGTCACACTAATCTGGAGAAAGAACACTGAGTTTGTGTGTTTGGAACATTTAAAAAAATTATTGTTGGAACCATGACAGTTCAAATTGGAACATTTTGGAAATTGGTGACAAGTATTTAAAAAAAAAAAAGAGAGAGGGAAAAAATTAATTAAAAGAGGAAACCACTATCAACTCCAGGAACACAAAACATTAGCTTAACAGTGAATAGTACTTATGTGGCGGTAATAGTGTAAATACTGGTTAGTGATTTAATCAGAAATTCTCTCATAACCTTATTGGGAGGATGTAGGGAAGGAAGGGAAGCATGAGTGGGCTAAAGGCTCACTTACAAGAACAGGAAATCAATAAACAATGTCTAAAATCGTGAAGTGACAATATGAACATATGATTTAACAACGTGTGTAAGTAAGCATCAGGAGAAATAGCCATTAGAAACAAACGTGGTTGCCCCTGTAAATTAAGAATTAAATCTTATGGCCCCCCAAACTGACTGAGTGAAGCCCCCTTTTGACCAAGGAAACCCCAAAGAAACCTGGAAATATGAGTTCTGAGCCACGACAAAACGGGAGGTCAGATATGCCTCCTTATACCCACTCCCTTTTGGGATATAGATAGAGAAGCTAAGATGGACAGAACAGACTCTTGGTGGCAACAGGATGCCAAATTATAAAAGGACCCAAGGCCACACCAGGCAAAGGTTAAGTCATGCATCCCTACACTTAAAGAACAAACTCAATCTAGCTGCCAGGAGAGTTTTCTTTTTCTCTAGCAGCGAAACAAGCCCTGGCCAGAGGTAAGCAATATTAAAGCAAGTGCAGCTCATCCACCAGACATAACTCTCCCCTCCTTGTTCCACCGATTTCAGTAATTCTCTCCTAATAAGAGACCACTGACCGTGGACTGCTTCTGGCTGGTTTACACTTGAGTGTCTTTGTGTCCTAAAAAGACCTTTTGATGTATAGTGCTTAATTGTAATATATTTAAATGTTAAGTCTCTGCCCCAAATTGAACACAGGTGATGTGTAACATGCATCAGGACCACCTTCATAAGTATTCAGGGATCCTCCTGCAACCTGTGGAATATGTACACTTGGCCAACATGTTCGGCTTAAATTCTGTTTTACCCTTCTCTCACTCCAAGCGCCAGTCTCTAGGCTTCTGCCAGAGGATATTCTTCTCAGCCTGTCAGAATGGCCTCCTTGGAAGTTGTGACCTTTTACAAAACACAAAGCTCTCCTTTCTAAATTTATAATTATGTAATTTTTAAGTTGACACCTTAAAAATTAAGAGGGAGGGGAGGGATAGGGAGGGATATAGGTGATACTGTTTCTAATTTTCTAACTCTGCACTATCATAATTTTCATTAAACATAAATTTAAAAATGTTATGTTATTAGATGAGGAAATAAGAGCAAAAAGAAAATAATAGCAGAAAATGAATAAACCATCAACAGCATTCCTTACTGAATTCATTGATAATTGAAAGAAATGAACACAGACTTGGCCATGCACTTCTTAGTAACCAAAACAAGGGGCAAACACTTTCCATAACAGACACTGAAATATTGTTAAATTATTAGAACAATATTAAGTTAAAGGCCAACCAACTATACATTTTGGACAAATGTCACATGGTACAACATTTGCTAAAATCATTACCTGGCCACAGCTTAGGCCCAAACTGATTATCACCATCACAGAAAAAAAACCACTGGGACTTAAGCACAATTTGAAATTTTATTTAAACAGGTGATTATAATTGCAACTGTATCATTAAAAGTGAATGCTCTAATTTTTAAAGTTTGATATCTTGGTGCAGAAGCAATCCCTTCTCCGGACGGTTAGTGTTCCATGGCTTTGGGGTCACTGTGCAGCACACGTAAGATACTAACAGGTGCTTGAGTTGCTTCCAACTGAGGTTGGTGGAGGAGCAAGATGTGGTGTTCACTGTGCCAGTTCAGGGGAGTGCTCACGGTGAGGCTGTCACGGAGTTATTAAGCTTTTCTTTATCTTTCCTGGTGATCAACTAAAGTGGTAACTTCTTTCCTCTTCAACTCCTGGAATTAAAGATACCATCACTAGTGATAATGCTATTTCATAGTTTGTGCACAGGTTGAAGAAGCTCTCTGAGTATGTTCAGAAGCTATTTGGATACCTCTTAGGTGCTATTTGCATTCCCCTTGGGATTGTCAACTGGGGGCTCCAGTCAGCCTCAACAGTTGCAGCCCCAGTGCCTGGCCTGGGCCCAGGAGCTACATCTCTCACCCCATCCCAGGACCCTTCCACTGACTCAGCACCCACACATGCAAGTACAAGGAACATTATGTCCAGTGGGGCAATTGATTGGAGCTGATGGGGAAGGTATCCTTTCTGAAGTGTGCCTCATGGCTTGTCAGCCAGTCATGAGAGCCCTAACAACCAGCTCTGGGGCCCAGGATCCTCCTCCTGGCCCTCTCTCCCACCCTGCTCCACTCCCATCCCTTACCTCTAGGGCCTCTTTCTTGGGCTGTGCCTTCTGAAGAGCCCAAACTAAGACTCAGGCTTGTTATTACTGCCTTCAGTTTTCTTTTTGAATTCTTAATATGTTTCCATGCACCCAGGATTCCGTATACGTACTTGAGAAAAATTCGAATCTACTAATGTTCCACGGAGTAATGTGACTGACATTAGTTCTTTAATGGTCTCAGCTTCTATCTGCATCTCAGATTCCTTGGCACACATCCCTCTGCAGAAGGACAGGAGGATCTTGACAGCAGTACCAAATGCAAAATAGGTACCTGTGCTCTCACGGTGACTTTCTCAGTGGGTTCCAGAAAATGAACTATTTTTCACAAGCAACTATAGGTCGTTGGCAATTCTATTGCCAGTATTGCTATCTGTAAGTTCGTTATTGCACTTTCTTTTGGTCAAACAGCCTTTCTAAGGCATCGTGGATGCTATGCCATTGCAGCATCTTGGATGAATGTGTATTAAAGCAGTTCTGCTATTTTATATTTATCATACAGTTTACCTTTGGCTAAAAACCAAATGATACAAGGGCCCTTTTACCTTTTTGCTTAAGACCAGCAATTCCGCTACATTATGCCATGCTGTAGTTACTTTCCGAAAACACAACCGAAAGGTGTGAACAGAACCCTGCATGTTCATGATTCTTGAATTACTCATAGCTGCACCATGCATTTTCCATTACCAGAGACAATTACATAATATTTTCCTTCATCGATTTTCCATCTAATGGAATCTGTTCCTCCAGATTCACTATGTTGGGTTTTGCGTGTGTGTGTGTGAAAGACCCACAAATCTCTTCACAAGCAAGTAAAGCCAAAGCTTAGTAGAATTCAGTGTCATTCCACTATGCTGTCAAATTTAAAAATAGAAATGTCTGGTCATCTCTGAGTATTTTCAGTAGTCCTTTTCTGTCCAACAGAATGCATAGCAATCAAATGTTTGCTAGAAGGATCTTTGTATCTAGAACTCATAGCCTGGACAAATCTCAAAATCCTTCCGTTTCTGAGAGTGAGTGGCAACCTCTAGCAATCATTTAAACAAGTGTTTATTTACATTTTAGCCTTTATGTTTTCCATCACCTTTTGAAAACAAGGGTTGGATCTTTGTAAAATAGTCTTATGAAATAGCTTTTTTCAAAGTTTGATTTAGTGAGATAAAATATGTTTTGAGGGTCCTGTTTCCCCAAGACTCCCTTTTCTTCTTTATACCTTACGTTCCTTTTGATGTCTGGATCAAATACTTATTATGGACATTTCTGTACATTCTTCTGAAGTCTTTCGGGGGAAATTTTGAGGGAGAAGCTTGACATTCTGCTTTTGATTTGTCATTGTAGGACGGGAAGAATTCTCAAATAGGAAATTTTCAGAAAAGATTTCTGGCTGAAGCAGAGTTAAATGAACCACAAGTTAATTACATTTCTTAAAGGGTATTTTAATTATGAATAATTCTAGTATTTCAAACCGTGCTACAAAGGTCAAAATTCTGATGTAATTTGGTCTCTATCATCTCCATCTTCCTCTCTATTCCACTTTTTAATGTTGGTTTTGTGTTGATAAATCTCTCCTGGCCGATCCAGACTGACACCAGATGCTCCCAAAGGCCCCTAAGAGCACATACTTTCTCTTACTATCAGTTTTAACTGTTAATCTATTTTTCTCCTTATTTTATCACTTGAAACACCCTATCTTTTGTATACAAAATAGTTTATATTGTCACTAGTTTTTGCAGCATCTTACTCTTGCAATTTTCAATGTACATTTATATTTCAAATGGTTGATAGAATTTCAGCATATAAAGCACGTGAGGAGATTTTTCCCTCTAAGTCACATCTAAGTGCTTCCTTATAATTGGAATTGACCACTCAGTTATTTACAATAAACTTGTGCTGTGTATATACATTGATGAGATAGAGACCCACACGCTCATATGACCATTGATCATACAGAAGTTTAGGAATCCAAAAAATATTGTCGATGCAGACAGGCGGCCTTTTTTGCCCTTCAAATGACTAGGGGTGAATGCTAAAGACAAAGTCAGATTTTTTAAAACTATATTTTTTTACTTACCTCATATTACCTCAGCCCCACTTTTGAATGGCACTGAATCCCTTATGTAAATTATTACCATACTGAGCACTTGTCAGAAATCTATGAGCTATTTTGCCTCTTGTGACTCATAAAGAGTTAAAACAGAAAGAGAGACAGCAACATCTGTGTGTTTGATTCAAGAATTACAGACATTTCAGGAAGTCTTATAAGAAACCTAAAAAGACTTCAGTGTGATGCTTTTCTTCTTCTTACTGTGCCTGAGAAGTCAATTGACTTTTAAAAAATTACATAAATATTTAACTAGAACTTGGGGAGTGGGGAATCCACAACCTTAAGGAAAACTGTGGCCTTCCTGGTCCATAAGTGTGGCCTCTTGATTTGGATCCAAATTTTACGTAACAAATCTTTTCATTAAAAGAGGCTTTTCTTGCATCCTTTGGTACTTAGAAAAGAAAGTTCTTGAATTCAGAAAGCTGCAGGTTCCCACCTCTCAGAACCAGAATGCAGAGTTGGGAAGCCAGGAGGTGAAGATGGGCCAGGAGAGGCAGAGGGGAGGACATGTCTCCTGTTAGGAATTCCTAATTCCTCCCTGTGCTCACATCTCTAGGCTCTACTGGTCCAAGGTTTTCATTGCCAAGTAAGAATGCTTCACAAGTGGGTACAAAAAAGGTTCTCCCTGAGAATACCACCTGGCCTCATCATTTCCCTACACAATTAGAGAAATGGAGAGAGAGAGAGAGAGAGAGAGAGAGATAAAGTTATATACAAATGGGGGTGTGTGGAGATATTCTGGAAGAGTGTATATAATATGGGTGGAGAAATCTAGGGGAACATTTTATGTGTCTCCTTGTACAAGTATACACAAAAGTAGGGGTTAACAGAAACTACTGCAGTCCTGCACAGACTATGAATGTCTCAGATGGCTGAGGAATGGCAGACCTCAACACATCTCACCAGGGAGGTGGTGGCCAAAAGAAAAGGGAACATAAAATGAGGAGTGGAGGAGAGGCCTTAACCCTTATGGGAACCAGTACTGTTGTTCTCCCCTTACTACTTTGCCCTTTTTATTTGTCTCGTTACTGTGTACGAGATATGTTGGTTATGGTTAAATTTAACATTTGGTTCATGGGCTGCACATTATCAATGTGGGTTTAAAATGAAAATCCAGTAGAAATTGACATTACTGGGAGAGCATGGATTTGGGTGAACTTGACTCAAGAGCCCATCTCTAGGTGCAGCGGTGGATGATGGCAGTGTCCATGGCACCCACCCTGCTGCCCAGCCCTAGGGCTGACTTAGGCTGAGTAATCTGATTTGAAGGGCTTTTATAGAAGAAAGACCAGAATGTGTTATCAAATGTTAATCATAGTTACTGATTACTTTTACTTCTTTACTTTCCAATTTTCTTTTCCTTTTTTTTTAATTTTTTTGTTTGTTTGTTCGTTCGTTTTTGGTTTTTTGCAGTTTTTGGCTGGGGCTGTGTTTGAACCCGCCACCTCTGGGATATGGGGCCTATGCCCTACTCCTTTGAGCCACAGGTGAACCCTTTGTTTTCCTTTTTTTATAGCTTTCAGATTAGAAAAATAACACAAGTATGCTATAGCAAATGATACCTTTTTTTTTTTTTTTTTTTTTTTTTTTTGGGACGGAGTCTATGTCGCCCTTAGTTGAGTGCTGTGGCATCACAGCTCGCAGCAACTTCAAACTCCTGGGCTTTAAGCAATTCTCTTGTCTCAGCCTCCCAAGTAGCCAGATCTAAAGGCACCTGCCAGGCGCCTGCATATGCCCCGCTAATTTTTGGTTGTAGTTATCATTGTTGTTTGGCAGGCCCTGGCCAGGTTTGGACCTGCTAGCTCCAGTGTATGGGGCTGGCGCCCTAGTTGCTGAGCTACAGGCAGGCACCAAGCCCAAATGATATCTTAATATACAAAGATACACAAAGTCAAGGTAATCATCTTCCTTTCCCTTGTTCATACAAAGAGAAATACAAGCATACCCACACAGGTAGAGTTTTCTTTGCTTGTCTTCACTGATGTATCATCACATGGTACTTATTTCTCTTCAACTTGCTGATTTTTCACTTTATTATACATTATGGACATTCCCTTGTCTGATACATACTCAATTCTTCATCATTTTCTCTAATTTCTTAATGCAAAAATATAACTTTTATATGTATAATTTCACATTTGTAGGATCATACTATACATGCCCATGTGAGGGTGTCTTTTTCTTTTACTACAGTTTTTTTTTTGTTTCATTTTTTCTAGCCAGCTTCCCATCCCCCACTTCCCTTCCTCTAGTGCCCCCTGAAGTCTCCCCAGTGACCCATGTTCTCTGTGCACCTGTATCCATTCTCAGAGCTCTTCTGGCCATTGTTCATGACATGTGCAGCACAGTTCTCTGCATCTTACCTTTTAATACTGTAAGACCTTGTGGAATTTCTTCTGAATCAGCTGGTGTAGCTCTGGTTTCTACCTTTTAATGGCATCATTATATTCTAGGGTATGGAAGATCCATAATTCATTGAACTTTTCTAGTATTTTGGATTAATTTCTTTCTAAGATGGTTTTTTTCTACTTAACTATTCCTACACAGTAGTCACTGGTTCTCTTATTTTCATGGTATGGATCCCCAAGAGTAGGTTTGGAGTGTCACAGAATATGTGTTTTAAATTAAGAAGAAAGGCCCTGCCTAGGATGAGCGTGGTGGTTCATGCATATAATCCCAGCACTCTGGGAGGCTGAGATGGGTGGATTGCCTGAACTCAGGAGTTTGAGACCAGCCTGAGCAAGAGCAGGACCCTGTCTCTAAAACAAAACAAAACAAAACAAAACAAAAAAATAGCTGGGCATTGTTGTGGGCACCTGTGTTCCCAACTACTCAGGAGGCTGAGGTAAGAGAATCTCTTGAGCCTAAGCGATTGAGGTTTCTGTGAGCTATGATGCACAGCACTCTACCCAGGGCAACAAAGTGAGACTCTGTCTCAACAACAAAAATTAAAAAACCCTGCCATATTATTTTCTGAAACAATTACAATAATTTACTTCCCTTTTCCACAGGCAGCATATGAGGAAACCTCTTACTTCTCCCTGCCCCACCCACGAGTCCCCATCTCCCCAATATTATTAGCACAACAGGCACAATATATTTGGCCCTTGATCTAATCAGTGTGTTTGAGAATGTTCATATGTTTGTTAGTTGTCTGGATTTATTTTCTGTGAACTGTTCCTTTGGGATGAAAGGACTCCTACAAATACAGAAGGGATGAACAAATCATAGATGAACTCTACTTACCTCTATGGTGGCACATCTGCAAATCTCAAGGAAATGAGAAATCTCCTAGAAAAATTTACATTATCCAAATTAACCCAAGTAGAAGCGAAAATATGAATAGGTCAATTAACATAGAAAAATTTGGATAGGTAAACTAAATCTCCTTTTGCAAGTAGATTTTTTAAAAGTAGATTTTAAAAAGGTACGATAACCAGGTATTTTCACAACTAAATTCTACCTATGCTTTAAAGGATAGGTAATTGTTATATTTAAATTATTCCAGCTCATAGTAAAAGATGGAAACTTCTCATTTAATTGTATGAAGCCAGCCTATTGTAAAGACAGGAAGCAAAAAGTAAACTGTATCTCAGCCTCACAGTAGATGGATCACAGTAGATCCATAAGTAATGCTCAAAATATCAATGAATAACATTCAGCAATATATGGAAAGGATAATACAGAGGGCACCAAAAAATGCATACACATTTTAAGAGATGTTGTCTATGTATTACTTTTCAAAGTTGAATGGGAGGTATCCTTACAGGTCAAATGTACCTAGACATGCTACATACATCTAATTGCATGTATTGCAATTCATACAATTTTTGGTAATGATTGATTTCACTTCCAATAAGATCACTTAAAATGTGTATACATTCTTTTTTGGCACTACCAACATACTATGATCAAGTGAGGTTATCCAAACTTGAAAAAGTGGCTCAAATTAGAAACTCTATTCCCTCAACAAATGAAAGAACAGAACTCCAAATGATTGCATTAAAAGATACTGAAAAATTATGAACAAAAGCCAGCAATTATTCCCCACAGTAATTCTAAATAAATTAGGAGAAACCATGGGACTATGATAAAGTCTATTATAAAATATCTGCAATAAATATCCCTCCAAATGGTAAAATATTACATTTAAGCCAATTATTCAGGAACCATGCATAGATGTCTTCCGTCATCATTATAATGTAATTATCTTAGAAGGACCAAGAAATGCAATGAGAACAACAAGAAAAAAATAGTAAAACATTGCAAATCATATACCTAGAAAGCCCAAAGGTCTATAGAGAGAAAAAAAAAACCCTAAATGCATTTTGGTATATTAATTTATTACACTTAATTTATTGCTTTGAAATCCACATTAAACAATTCACTGAAATTAATGTGCACATTGTGAGGGTGTATAACACGCCCCTTGGGTGAGGGGCTCTTCTACAAACGGAACTTTGCCCTGGAAGTGAGAAAAATGTAACCTAAATATTGAATAAAGTTTAAAAAATTCACTGAAAAAAAAACCCTGAAACATACACAAATCAGTAAGTTTTTTTTTAACCTAGCTGTAATCAACTCAGAGATTCAGAAACTATTTTAAAAAAATGAACAACTTTGATTATATAATATTTTAACTTTTTTGTAGAACAAAATAAACCATAGTAAAGTGAATACAATAATAATGTTGTGTTGAAATATTGCACCAAAGATGGCCAAGTAATAATACTTACAATACATAGGTTTCTTACAAATTTACAAGAAAAAGACAAACAACCCAATGGAAACCTATTGAAAGTCACACCTCAGTGAGATAAAGAACAAGATTTCATACCACAGATAGCAGGTTTCCCCTCAAAATGGTTACTTCTAGCAAAAGCAAATTGCTGTACATGAGCAATCAGATTGTAACTCTGCTGAGCACATTTAAAAAATGATAATATGAAGGAGAAAGATTATATGCTTCCTTTCAAACCCCACTACTACCTACAATAACAGGCTGTCAAGTTCTAGTCTTATACCTTCTCAGGCTATCTTCGTTGTGGAGGAAACAAACCATGACATCCTTTCGATCCTGGCTCAGTGGTTCCCAACCCTGGCTTGACAGCACCTCTAGTGAATTATAGTTTGGCTACATGGGGCTCTGAAATCCTGTCTAACTGTGAAGAATCCTCTTCCCTTGACATGGATGTTTTCAGCCATTTTGCAGTGTGGCCCAAATGTAGAGGTCTCCCGCATTGGGGATGCAGATTTAGATGGTGTCTGTACTTTTGCCACCAGGCCCCACTCACTGGGCTGAGCTGCCTGGAAGGAATCAGGAACTTGGGTCAGGACACCCCCGTGACCCTCGTACAATGCTCTGTGTGACAGTGACTCCTACAGATGTGAGGCTGGTCCAGCCCAGCCCCCACTTTACCCTGGAACCCACTGATTCATGTGTCTGTTACAACAATTTGGACATTGCCCCATGATGAGCAGCAGTGAAATGATGAGTTTTTGAGCTGCATCTCAGTCATGCCATGTTTATAGGCTCAATGGCCCACAAGCACCCCCTTCTTCCGGCAGGTGATTTGAGTCTCCTGCAGAAGGCTCAGCCACAAAGAGCCACAGCCACACTGTGTTTGGAAACAACTGAGAAGGGACAATGAGGTGTGGATGGGGGCATTGTGCACAGTGTCTCTGCCCCAGAGAGAGGGTTGATAGGATACTGCAAGGGGAGAGTCTCCTGGGGACTCTGGCAGAGCAGCTGTGACACATCCCAGGAGCAGGTGGGTGGGCGTGGTGGGGGAGGGAGTGCAGACTCTCTAAAAGCAGGGAGGGAGATGAGTCATGTAGATAGTTCAAACCCTGCAAGAGGGAAATTATTCTCAGTATTTAAACCCAAAAGTTGTTAGTTTCAATCCTTCTATAGAAGCCAAGACAGAAAGGTGAGAGAACAGGTGAAGAGAAGGGGGTTTCGGCACAGGAATCCACACTGAGCAGCCTGGGGCTGAAAGGGGGCAGAGGTGTTTTCCTCCCTCTAATTGCCTGTGATTCCAGGTCCAATCATGGAACTCTGAAGAATAAGGCTGGTTTTTGTGACTTTCTGACAGTTCCTGTAGTGCCCACCAAACACCTAGAAAGCAGTGTCCACACACAGGGTTCTGAGTTAAGTAATATGGGAGGTGCAAGGGACACATAAGACTTGGTCTCTTCATGGAACGACCAGAGGCCATGAGCAGCAGTGCCTGCCGGCTGGTCTGATGTGGAGCCTCCTGACTCACAGTGAGGTCTGGGGGCTGACAGCAGCTCTATCACCCGGTAGCTTTAGCAGAAAGGCCATATCTCAAGCACCAGCCCAGACCTACTAAACAAGAGTCTGCATTTTTAGCAAGATCCCTGGCAGGTTAAAGCTTGAAAAATGCTGATATAGGCAGTAAGGCTGGGGCTGTGCTACAGAAAACTTCATGGACAGGTTTGGAACAACACCTGGGCCTTTCTTTCCCTTACTCAGGTGACCTTGCTACTAGAGAAAATGTGTGCTGAGTTACAAGTCACACACTTCCTCTCCAGTCTAGGTGTCTAGGGATATTACTTTTGCTTTCAGGAAACCTTTAAAAGGGAAATTTCAACTCACATAATCAGGAAAGGAATAGCTCACACATTAAGAATGACCTTCATCTCTTAGCAAGAAACTGCTCTCTGGGTCCAGAAAGAGGATTTTTGTTTTGTTTTGTTTTTATTAAATCAGAACTGTGTACATGATGCATTTATGGGGTTCAGTGTGCGGATTTTATATACAATGTGAAATTTACATTGAACCCTTTAACATATCCATCATAACTATACTCTTTTCTTAATAGTTTTGAAATGTACCGTTGCATCATGCACATTGGGTTAGGTCGCCCCAAATACCCTCCCTCTTCCTGCCTCCCTCCTCCCCTCCCCTTTCTCTCCTCTTCCCTTCTACTTTCTGAACTCTAGTTATGTTTTACCATTCATATAAATGTGTAGGTGATGATATATTGATTTCATAGTAGTATTGAGTATGTTGGATACTTTTTTTTCCATTCTTGAGATAACTTTACTAAGAAGGATATGTTCCAGCTCCATCCAGGTAAACATAAAAGATGTGAAGTCTCCATCCTTTTTATGGTTCCATACTGTACATATACCACAATTTGTTAATACATCCATGAGTTGATGGGCCCTTGGGCTATTTCTATGTCTTGGCAATTATGAATTGGTGCAAATGTCTTCATTATAAAATGATTTTTGATCATCTGGGTATATACCTACTAGAGGAATTGCAGGATCGAATAGTAGGTCTACTTTTAGCTCCTTGAGTATTCTTCAAACTTCTTTCCAAAAAGGTCATTTTAGCTTGTATTCCCACCAGCAGTGCAGAAGTGTTCCCTTCTCTCCACATCTATACCAACATCTGTAGTTGTGGGATTTTGTTATGTGGGCTAGTGTTACTGGAGTCAGATGATATCTCAAAGTGGTTTTGATTTGCATTTCTCTGATGATTAAGGATGATGAGCATTTTTTCATGTGTTTGTAGGCCATGCACCTGTCTTCATCAGAGAACTTTCTGTTTCTCTTGTCCACATAGAAATGGGGTTATTTGTTCTTTTCTTATTGGTTAGTTTGAGTTCTCTGTGGATTCCAATTATCAGACCTTTGTTGGAAGCATAACCCACAAAAATCTTCTCCCATTCTGAAGGTTGTCTGTTTGCTTTACTTACTGTGCTCTTGGCTGTGCAAAAGCTTTTTAGTTTGATCAGATCTCAGAAATGTATTTTTGGTGTTGCTTCAATTGCCCAAGGGGTCCTTCTCATAAAATGTTCTCCCAGGCCAATGTCTTCTAGTGTTTTCCCTGCACTCTCTTGTAGTATTTTTATAGTTTCATGTCTTAAGTTTAAATCTTTTATCCAGTGAGAGTCAATTTTTATTAATGGTGAAAAGTAGGGGTCGAGGTTCAGTCTTCCACAGCTCGCCAGCCAGTTCACCCAGCAGCATTTGTTAAATAGGGAATATTTCCTTCACTGAATGTTTTTGATAGGCTTATCAAAGATCAAATGATGATAACCATCTCTTGATTCTCTATTCTGTTCCATAAATCTACCTCTCTGTTTTTGTGCCAGTACCATGCTATTTTGATCACTACAGATTTATAGTATAACTTGAAATCTGGTAACGTGATACCTCCTGATTTGTTTTTATTTCTGAGTAATGTATTGGCTATTTGAGGCCTTCTCTGATTCCATATAAAACAAAGCACTGTTTTTTCAAGCTCTTTAAAATATGGCAATGGTGCTTTAATAGGGCTTGCATTAAATCTGTAGATTACTTTGGGTAGTATGGACATTTTAACAATGTTGATTCTTCCCAGCCATGAACATGGTATGTTTCTCCATTTGTTAACATCTTCAGCTATTTCTTTTCTCAGAGTTTCATAGTTCTCTTTATAGAGATCTTTCATGTCTTTTGTTAGGTAAATTCCTAGATATTTCATCTTCTTTGGCACTACTGTAAAAGGAAGAGAGTCCTTGACTATATTTTCAGTTTGACTATTGTTGGCATATATAAAAGCTTCTGATTTGTAAGTATTGATTTTGTATCCT
>CAUYQV010040209.1:0-15743 GCA_963574575.1 Galagoides demidoff
AGAAAAACTCTCACTTCTATGACTTGCTTAGAGGAATGAAGAGGAGTAGGAAACTGGAGGATGGGAGAAGGTCAGGGAGACCTTCCTCCTTCTGAGGCCCTCCTGTCTTCTCACCTCAAAAATACTCAGGATGCCAAGGCATCATTCTTTGGAATATTGTGTTTTGTGTCCTAACAACAACATCGTAAGAGATTCTATGTCTTTCCTCCTTTCTCTTCCAGGTTCCACCATGAAAATGATGGGTATTTAGAACATAAGATAGTCACTAGAGAAGGATCACAAGATGTCACAAGGTTTGCCCAAGACTTATCATAAGTCTTAGAAGATGCTTTTCGATCTGAAATAAATGAGGGAAACTACAGAGTAAAATTAAGTGGTTGACTGATCAAGGCGGTGTGGAATGTGGTCGGTGCCTTAATAAAGAGAACAAGGTGGTCTTTTGGGATTTCAAAAGGGTTTGATGGGTTGGAAAGCCCTCTGGAAACCCCCACCCAGTTATTCTTGCTGTCTCAACACCTCATTGATTTCCTCTGTGGCCCTTGTCACTGAGTAACTTGTAATTCCTTAGTACATTAGAAATGATATTTCAAAAATTACTTAATCAGCTTTTCCTGTTTGTTTTTGTACTAGCAGGCCCAAAGTATCCTTCTGTCTAAGGGGAGATTAGAATTTATTGTAAAAGTAACAAAGAAAAAGGGCAAGGGGGGTATTCACTTCTGACATGGAAATAGGATTACACAGCACAACAACAGCTTTACAAGGCAGTCATTCATGTTGGGAGGATTTTTCTCAGATATCCACTTATTGGGGCCAACAATGGAGCTCTTCTGTTGTTGTAAGAAGTTATTCCTTTCCTCCTCAGGCAGACTGATTGCTCACTAAGGGGAGGATGTAATGCAGGGGAAGTTAAAAACAAAAGCCTGGGAGAGTGGTGAGGAAGAAGAGGAAAGGACAGAGAGTGAGGAGACCAGCCTTGGACCAGAGAAGGGTCATTGCTGTCAATAAATGGGGATGGTGAGAGCAATCAGAGGCAAATGTGGGCACTTGCACCCTCACTCTGCGTAGGACTCTCTGAGACCACTCAATTCAGGGCTTGGCTCCTTCAAGTCTACCTTGCCGTGCCACCAGGCAGAGAAGGCTCTGAGCTTTAGCTTTTCTGAGCCACTCTCAATTCCCATCTAATATGAATTCTAAGTGCAGTGCAAAGAAACTTGACCTTTTGATTAGCTGTGCAGCCTTTCTCCAGATACGCATACCGTTTCTGTCAGATTTATTGAAATACTGGAACTAGTTTTACAAAGTGAAACTACAGTGTTTGTATCCATTGCAGTCAATGCTCTGAAAGATAATGAATTCTAGACACCCAAGCAGGAGTCTGGGGGCCCTGTTCCTCCTACCAAGTGCCAACATCTCTCCAACCTGGCCATTATGAATATGTATGGTTTGCTTACTCATTATTATCAGTCATTATGTATTGAGCACTATGATTACCAGGTGCTGGGATATATATAGTTGATATAGAACTGTCCCCAGAGAGCTCACAAAGCAGTGGAAAACAGTGGAAATATAAAAATTACAATACTGCTGTGGGTTGATTGGTATCCCCAAATGATACCCGTGAAGGTGACCTTATTAGGAAACTGAGTCTTTGCAGATATAATCAAGTTAAAATGAGGTTCATACTGGATTAAGGTGGGGCCCTGTTAACACTTACCTGGGTTCTTTTGCTTCCTGCACAAAAAGAAGCCAATACATTGAGATAGGAGAGGTTTCTGGGGAGGAAGAGTTTAATTATTGCAGGGCAGCCAAGTGAGGAGACAGGAGAAATTCCTCAACTCTTTCTCCCAGAGAATTTGAAGACTGATGTGTTTTAAGGATGGTTTGGTGGGCAGGGGCTAGTTGCCAATCGGTTGGGTTGGAGACTGAAATCATAGTGGTATATAAATTATCTTCATGGTGGTATAGAAACAGAGTCAGTTCCTGGGTGAGAGTAACAAGACCAGTTGAGTTGGCTCCTCAGTATGGGCCATGATCTGGGTGAGTAAGTTGGTTCACTGGAATGCAGGGTCTGGAAAATATCTCAAAGACCAGGCTTAGGCTTCACAAAGGTGATATTATCTATGGAAGCAACGAAGAAAGCTGTGAATATTAACCACCATCAGTTATGTGACACCTGAGTAGAAGGCAATTATAGCAAAGCAAGCTAAGGAACAATGGCTGGTAATTAAAAAAAAAAAACCAATACCTATACCTTTGCAGAGCTCAGGCCTCTACCACAGTTTTCACCTTGCAGCCCTACATTAATTTTTTAAAGCCTTAATCCAATAGGATCAGTATCTTATAAGAGGATCAGAGACACAGACCCAAACAGGGAAGGATGTCACGTGAAGAAGCAGACAGTGATGGGAGCCAAGGAATGCCAAGGATCGCCAGACAAGGGAGCAGATTCTCCCTCAAAACCTCAGTAGGAACCAACCCTGCCAACACCTTCCAGCCTCCAGAACTATACAAGAATAAATTTCTGTTGTCTTGGGCCACCCAGTATGTGGCAATTTTCCATGGTAGCCCTAGGAAACTAATACAAATACTATCTATGTGAAGAATACTTCAAAAGGGCATTCACATGGTGCAGGAAAGCAGTGAGGGGCGGGGGGGACAAAGGCCCTCACACAGAAAGTGGGATGCTCTCCATCTCTTCAGAGGGGTGCAGAAATGTGCTTCATGGCTGCAAGAGGGAACCTAGCACATGGTGGACCAAGAGGGAACTCAACCATCAGTTGCAGGACAAGTTTTCCAATTTACAGATAAAGGAGATGAGGGATCGATGGAAACGCTCGAGAACAGGAGGTGGAACAATGGTTCCCCAAGTATGTGTGAGTTGCTTTTTTGGGCTTTAAGTAAAGAAGCCCAAGGAAATGAGGCATTGGGGAGCAATGTAAATTCATAATCAGGATGAAGTACAGCCAGCCACTGGTGCTCGGCAGGAAAAAAAACGGGCTGAAATGTTGCTCAATCTGTTTTCCAAAGAGATATTATCATCTTTATTATTATTATTTCCACCAAGTTGACACTTTATCTACCAAGCTGATATTTCAAGGAACCCTTTCTTGGTTGAAATGGATTCCTATCTTTTTCTACCAAGTTCCTAAAATAAATACAGACCCCAGAGAATGTGTATTTAGAATTCCAAGGGATTTTCTATGTAAAATCTACTCTGCCATCTTTTAAAACAAATGAGTTCAGTTGCACAAAAGACGTGCATGCCAAACCATTTCGAAAAGAAATACACTTCAAGCTCCATAGAGCATATCTGAGTTTTTTTCCCCCCCAATATTAGCTGTCATTGTAAATCACAGAAAGGGTAGGGGGAAGAAAGCTTGAGCCAACATTTCACATTGTAGAAAATGCCATTTTTTTCTAATTCCTGTTTAATTGAAATAATTTCCCAAGGTAAATATGTTTACCTTGCAAGTAAATGCAGGAAAGTGCTTTAAGACACAGGCAGGAGGAAAAACACACTCTTTCCTCAATAAAACCATTGAGCAGTGTCTTTTGGTTAAGTCTCCTGGAAAAAATAATTAACTCGAGTTGTCAGAGGCTGATGACGCACATATGTCTTCTTCCTACTCTTCACTGAACAAAGTCAGGGAGATGAGCTGGCTGGATCAGGAACTTCCAGGTCCTTCTCAGTCCTTGCTTTGGGTATATTTGCATTTTAAACTTTACCTCGATTCAAGGGATTTCCTTCCAAAGGAGCTATTCTATGTGCCATGGCCTAACACCTCAGCACCCAGTAAACAATATTCTCTTCCTTTTCTGGGTAAGGCCAGCTCTGCAAAACCAGGGATACGTGATCGAAGAGAAAAAGAAGCAAAAGAGAAAATCTGCATGTAATTAAGGACCCCCAAGTCCAAATGGCTGGTTTTGATTAACACATACCCTTTTCCTAATGCTAATTTATTTGTTCATTTATTGAAATTTAAAATTACACCCTGTGCCCTCCAGTCTCAGCAAACAAAGACATAATTTAAAATACCAAGACACAAATGTGCTATTTGTTCCTGGGTAAAAGAGCCATTATTCCAGTGACTTATTTGTTCTTTTCTTCAGGAAACTAGCTCTTTTTAAGTTATTTACCATGTTGTCAATTATTACCATCATTAATAATGATAATGATAATCATTGAGAACTAGCAATGTGCTGAGGGATAAGTGGAACACAGAGCCAGGCATGGTCCCAACTCAGTGATACAATGACGATTTTGTTTCACCCCAGATTTCACAAAGTGGGGATGGCAGATATCAGGAAAGTCCTTACCAATTATTCTACGTCATCTTTTTGCTTTCAAAGCTCCCTTGTCTGCAGTTCTTTGCATACATAGCGGGTGTGAATTCACAGCCAGCCTCTTATGCGTGACCTGGCGTGCAGGCACCCCAACCCTTGCAGTCCTTCAGGCTGGCACTAATTGCCGCATCCCCCTCTACCCCCAGCTGAAAGGGACTGGATGTAAGTGCCACGGGGTGCACTATTAATGGAATCTGTTATCAAGTCACAAGACAAGATGCCAGTCTGGCACTATTCTCCACACTGGAAATGCATGGGGGAAACACAGACACCCTGTCTGACGATGAATAGCTAAGCTGTGAAAGCAATTGACTGGGCACCTACTGGAAATCAGACTGTCAGAAATGGCTGTACCGTGTGAGGGAGCCTCATGTGCCTGTGTTTCTGTTTATCTGCATTCGGGCTTCCTTCAGCTTCATCAATGCACAGGCAAGTGTATAAGCAGAGTAAATAATAACTGAAGTTCCTGGGCAGTATCTGGCTTGGATTAATGTGCTCTGACAACATTATGAGCATAAATCTAAGTGAAATGTTAGAGGCAAGAGTGGAAATTGTATAATAGCTCTTTTTGGAGAAGTAATTTCTTTGGAATAAGTTGTTCTCACTATTTTCATGGATGCCTAGAATAAATGTGTAATTTATTTTTATCATTTTAGGAAATATGACTTAATACAACAAAATTTAAGATCAATTCCTCCCCCCATGTCAATATTTTTCATCCCAGGGATTTTGAAATGTAAACATGAGGCGTGTGGCTATGGGAGAAAAGTAGTAGCATCCTTTCGTCTTTTCCTTCTGCCCCTCCTGGGCTCAGGTGACTACAGAATAGACATCGAGGAAAAAAACAAGCAGTGCCAGTAGAGGGAAGCCCTGGTGGGGTAGACCCTGGCTGGTGGTGTTTCTGCCTCACAGCCTCAGGTGCTGTTTGTACATTTCTGGGCCACCTACACATCGCTCACTAATCACAGAGGATCAGAAGCTACCACCACCACCACCACAGGAACCCCTAAAAGGTTTGTCTGAAACCACCGGTAGAAATTATTGAATAATTCCTACCCAATCAGTCAATTTCCACCAGTCAGTTCAGTTCTTCATAGCCCATGGAGAGAGATACAGAAACACCACACAGACACACAAATATTCTATATGGATATAGAGCACAGGCATACATGCTAAAGACCAACTTCTGCCTTGGAAAAACACACATTATTCTAAGGTCTAAATACCACCTTTGCTTTTGTATAATTATCTCAGTGGGAATTATCTGTGTGTATCAAAGTGTGAAATGTAGTCTAGGCTAATTAAGTTTGTTTTCTTGTTGTTATTTAGACAAACAGAGCAGTGTAAGTCCAAAATGTGTTTATCATGTTTTAGGAAAGAATTTTTCCAACATACACTTATATGTCAAAAGTGCTGTGGATACGTAAAGGAAGGGCTTCATTGTCAATAACTCTCAATTTTTTTCTTCTCTGGGAATTACAGACCTGTATTCGATTACTTCTAACAGAGAGATTTCCCTTCCATATTTAGAAGAGAGAGAAGGTGGAAGGAATATTGTGCTTTTTTTATTCAAATGACCTGAGATTTATGCCTTTAAACTTCCAATTACAGGGCACATATTTGCTATGAACTTTCTGTAAACCTATCATTTAAAAGCCTGTGTGGTTTGTGGTGTGTCATTTCCAACCTCTGATTAGAAAATTGCTGGCTAAGTTAAAACACTTAAGCAATGATGCTGCTTGTCCCATTCTGGAGGACTAGATCATTATAGTTTAGCAATTTAGATAAATTCTTGCACTCTATCCTTCTTCCTTCTATAGAGATCTGTAGCACAGAGAAGGTACTCAGGGCCAAATTACACACTTCATTTTCCTTATTAGAAAATGCCCCCCCAAAATTGCATTTATGAGAGCGATTTTTTGCTCTCACTGTTTGAAATTCCCTTGTTCCTTATTCACTTATAGGTTGTGTCCCCTCCGAAATGTAAGCTCCATAAGCTCACAGACCTCATATGTCAGGAGCATTGCTATATCTCCAGATTATTGCTTGGAGCTCAACAAATATTTGTCGAGTGATAAATTCACTCAGTCATCCATTCCTTGGATATAACAGATAACAAAAGTAAGTCCCTACCTTTGAGAGTTTCACAGTTTTTCAGAGGAGACACACACACTAACCCACTACAATGCAAATTCTAGGAGCTTAAGGGAGGGGAGCAAATATGGCATATTACCTTTAAAACTATAAGCTAGATATAGTCTTTTACAACATATATACAATATGCTATGAACATAGACATATTCTCTATATCACCTCTTCCCCCACTGATGAGTTATTCAGTCAACAAATATTCACTGGACACTTGGGCAATGCAACCATCCCCAATGGAACCATGTAAGTCTGTGAAGCTGGCAGTTCCAATGCAGAGACAGCTTAAAGTCAAAGGCAAGCTAGGGCAAAGTTGGGGCTACTGAATAATTTAGGAGGTCTCTACAGTTAATCAACTCATTGGTTAGGGTAGGCAGCTAGTTTTGGGGATATTTAAAGTCAGGAGGGCAACATTCAACATGTTCTATAAGTTCCCAAATTTTAGCAACAAATGGAAAGGCCATGGTGTCTAAAGCTATTTGGGGATACCCAGGAAGTCTGGAAGGCTGATCAGGAAACAGCCTTCTTCCCTATGTTGTTTTCCAACGTTGGGCTTTCTTTTTCGCTATAAGAATTAGAACATAGCCCAGAGCACTCTGACATCAGAATGTCTTCAAATGTTCTTACTCCCTGACCTAAGGACTCCAGGCCTTTAGACTACATAGATAATGACCAACCTGGTGTCAAGATAAGTAATCTCTATTTATTTACTTAGTGAAAATTTACTTTAGCACATGCTGTGGTCTGCATGTCTGTGTCCCCTCAAGATTTATATGTTGAAATCTAACCTCCTCCAAGTTGTTGGTGTTAAAACATGGGGGTTTGGGGAAGGTGATTAGGTCATGAGAGCTTCACCCTCATGAATAGGATTGATGCCCTTATAAAAGAGACCAGCGGGAACTTGTTCATTCTTTCTACCATGTGAGGACACATAGGAAGGACCATCTATCAGGATGGGTTCTTACCAGACAGTGTATCTCCCAGTACCTTGTTCTTAGACTACCCAACCTCTCAAATAGTGAGCACGCTCATAAGTTAGCCAATCTAAGGTATTTTGTTATAGCAGCCCCAAAAAACTAAGACAGCACACAAATTATATTGCAGCTTTATTTGGACTCTGAAAGATGACTCAATACATAGTTAAAATAATTGTCTTGTAGTTTAGTAGCTAACAACAATAAGAATAGCTAACATTTCCAGGGTTGATAATGGGCCAGGGCTCCACTCTAGACATTGTCCATTGATGGGCACATCATTTACAACCACCCTTTAAGGTGGCTACTGTAACTATCTGATCTTACGGTTAAGGAAATCAGCCCAAAGAGGCTGAGTCATTTGCCCCCAAATCACATGACTTATAAATAGCAGGGTGAGACAGAATCCAGACAGCCTGGCTCCAGAGCCAGTAAACCTAATCACAGGTAGTTGCTACTGTTTTTAGAATGCCAGCTATGTGCCAGGGTTTACATTTATTTTAGCACTTATTTCTTATAGCAACCCTGTTAGGCAGGTATCATTTTCCACATTTTGCAGACAAGGACACTTATGGATGGTCCAATAAGTCATGAAATTGGGATGGGAATCCTGTTCTGTCTCAAAGGCCTCTGCTTCATCCAACATCCAGAGCTTCCTCTATGATCTTCCTTTCCACGGGTCTTGCTACCTGACTATTGCTTTATTTTGTTCTCCCTGTTCAAAAGAAGCTGCAATGAAATAAAAAGGAAAAAAAAATACAGCAACCAGTTCTAATTGAGTTTTCATCGGGAAGTCCTACATGCCTCCCTGGGAAACATAATCAGGGAAGTGTTCACATGCCACTGAGTAGCTTTCCAATAGTGTCCACTCGCATGCCCTTGTTCGTTCATCACAATAGCTCTGAGCTATGAAAGGTGGACGTTATCTCTCCTTATCTCTAAGATGGGTAAACCTCACAACAGAAGAGGTGAGTATTGTGCCTGTCCTGCTCCACTTTCATTGACTTGCCTTTATTTCTACTTTGTGTAAACGTCCTGAAGAAAAGTTTGATAGGCGGGACAATCAGAGCAACAAAGGAAGATCTGACACTCATCTCAAAGATATCATATGCATTTCTGCACTCCCTCCTTACCTGCAAAAAAGATATCTGGAAAGAGAACAGAGATTCCAGTGAAATACAAAGAACTGAACACATGTATTTGCCACTACTTCTTGAAATTATTGAAAAGTGACAGAAAATATGTAAAATAGAGTTTATTGCCCATGATAACTAAGCTATTGGGAGAGAAGATCAGTCTAAGGACTTCAATGTCCAAGTAACAGGACTTCCTGAAAGAAAACAGACAGGAAAGAGTTACTTGGAATGCTCAGCTCAGGACACAGAAAAAAAAGACCCACACAAAGAGACATTGTTATGAAATTGCAGAACTCTAGAAATAAAGAGAAGATTCTAAAAACATCCAAACAGAGAGAAAGAAAGAAAAGACACCCAGGTGACATAAAAGGAATGGGTAGCAGGACGACATAGCACTTGCAATAAAGGCTTTAAAAGTCTATGAAAATGTATATATTTTTAAAGTCGGGGGGAATTATTTCCAATCTAGAATTTCAAACTCATCTCAACTATCAATCAGGTATGAATCTAGAATAAGGTGTTTTCAGATATACATTTCAAAAATTGTTATTATCAATGTGTTCTTTCTCAGGAAGATGCTAGAGAGTAGGCTTTAACCAAAATAAGAACATAAACCAGAAAATAAGACATACAATGGGAAATGGGAGACTCAACACGTGCAAGGAGGGAAGGGAAGACCCAGGGTGATGATTATAGGACTGTGGTGTGGAAAGACAGTTGCCATCAGCACCAGTTGTACAACCATTCCAGATTGCAACTATAGGAAAAATGGTTCCAAAGGCATGTCTCCAAAACAAAGATAAAATTGATAGGAAAAATTTGTTTGACTATACTGAGAAGCAATTGACACTTAACTGAAAAGCACAGTGATAAATTAGAGAAATGTAAAACTAAGCAAATAAAATTAAAATATAGTGATTTTTTAATTTAAAGAACAGATAATTATAATATATTAATACTATATAACTTAGCTTTGAATAATATTAACATGGTCATAAAAACATGAGCATTGAGGAAACATGACTATGACATAATTATATTGTCAAGAATGGGTGGAGTGAAGTAGGAGTGATTTAGGCATAAAAAGAGAGAAATCCTATCAGTTTAACCTATTTCTTTGTACTCTCAACAAATCCCAAACAATGAAAAATAAATAAAATAGAGAGGAATCCTAATTTCATCGCATTTAAAACAAGGAATTAATGAGTTAGCAGCATAATGTTGATGTTGTCTGAATATGAAAATAAATCCCAGGAATAACAGTTCGGAGAGTTGAAAATAGTTGCCTCTAGGGCAGTGGTTCTCAACCTGTGGGTCGCAACCCACAGGAACTGTATTAAAGGGCCAAGGTATTAGGAAGGTTGAGAACAACTGCTCTAGGGAGTGAAAATCAGAGTGAGAAGAAGATGGCTCAGGTGTTCTTCTTAGAAGCTATAGCTAGCATTCTTCCCTTTGTTATTGGTGTTAAAATCCCAATTTTAATGAGAACAGCAGTGTGCCCAGATAAAAGGCCAGGCTTCTCAGCTAGATGTGACAATGTGACTTCATTCTGGCCAGTGAGATGTAAGCAGAAGTTATTGGATGGCTATGATTCTTTGTCCTTTTCCCTTTTTTCCCCCTCCTGTTGCATAGAATGCAAACATCAGGGCTATAGTTTTTATTGTGACTAGGGACAAATAAGCAGAAAGATAAGGTGGAAGGAGCCTATAGTGACAGCAACTTCAGGAATTGCCAAATAAGCCCTGCAATGACTAGCACTAAACAGCTTTTACTATGAAAGATTAAGCCTTAAACATGTATTTAAGGCACTGTTATTGGGGTATCTATTAAATGCAGCTGAAATTAATTCTAATGAATACATACACCTGTAGAATCTACCTAGCTAATTAAACCATCCATGTATGATGATGTGGATGTATGATGTGGATAAAAATTAAATTGCAAAAAAGGAAGGCCCACAATTGCCTAGTACCTACTTTGGAAAACTTCTTTAGGACTATGAATATCCACCTGATGAATTATGGTCCTTTCTTCAAAGACCTCATTAGTAAAATATATTAGATGAAAGATTAATTGCATGGGACTCATGGCAGAGGAGACATTGCAGAAAGAAAGATTAGCAAGTTTGAGTATTAGCAATAGAAACTACAAATAAAAATACACAGAGGTTTCCAAAATTAAAAGAAATCTCAGAAAGCTGTGGGATAACTTTAAGAAACCTAATATATTTGAAATTTGAGTCCCTGAATGGTGTGGGGAGAGGGAGGAGGTGACTAGAATAAAAAATTTGAAGAAATAATAGCTGAAATTTTTCCATATTTAGTGAAACCTATAAATCCACAGATGTAGGAAGCTAAGCATATCTTAAGCACAAAGCATATCAAATAAAATCACTCAAATCCAGTAAGAAAGAGAAAATCTTACAAGCAACCAGAGAAAAGGGACATGTTTTGTACCAAAGAACAATGATAAGAATTACAACAGATTTCTTGTCAGAAATAATGGGAGTGAGAAGACATTGGAGCAACATCTTTAAGGTAAAGGAACAACAAAAAAGACCCAACTATCAACCTAGCATTCTACACACCACAAAAAAATTTATTTCATAAGGCAAAATAAAAACTTTTTATATATGCAAATGCTACAATAATTCATCATCAGCAGACCTGCACTATGAGATGTTAAAGTCCTTTAGGCAAAAAGAAAATGATAACAGATGGAACTATGTATGTTCCCAAAGGAACAAGAAGGGCTGGAACTGGCAGCTACATGGGTAAATATACAAAAATATATTTTCTATGTAAGATTAAAAACAAAGCAAGAATGTATATGACCACCATTTCTGCTTAACTGTGTCTAAGAGGTTCTAGTCAGTGCAATAAAGCAAGACAAAAATGCTTTGAAATTGAAAACAATAAGTAAAACTCACTTTATTTTTAGACAATGTGATTATCCATGCAGAAAATCTGATGAAATCTACCAAAAAGTTAATAGACCAAGTAAGTGGTTTTAACAAGTTTGCAGAATGCATATCAATTTTAAAAATTAATTATATTTCTACATTTTATTAACATAATATTGTATCAGTGTAAAATCAGACATACAAATCAATGGAACAAAATGGAAAATCCAGAAATTGATCCATGTATACATGAACAATTAGAAATTAAAATTTAAAAATAACTCCATTTGCAATAACACTAAAAATACTTAAAGTCAATCTGACAAAATTAGTTGAAGAATAAAAAGAACCAATTAAATTAAGTGAGACTGAAATCATTAACATGTCAGTTCTCCTCAAATCAATCTATAGATTCAATTCAATCTCAATGGAAGTCCAACAACTTTTTTTGGTAGAAATTGACAAGCTCATTCTAAAATGTATACAGAAATACAAAGGACCTAAAATAGCCAAACAACTTTGAAAATAAAGAACAAAGTTGGAAAACCTAACATAATAATTAACACAATAATAATTGTGTCAACAACTAATAATTAACAACTATAATAATTAACATAATGTTGCCTTGATATGAACAGACATACAAATCAATGGAACAAAATGGAGAGTCCAGAAATTGATTTGTGTCTATATGACAACTAATATTGTTTTTTACAATGGTGCAAAGGCAGTTCAGTGAAGACAGTGTAATTTTTTTTTTTTTTAATGGTGCTGGGACAACTGAATATTTATTTTATCCCCTATGAACTTTGATCCATACCTTACACCATGCATGAAAATTATCTCATATGTATCATAGACCAAAATAAAGAAAATAAAGTTATAAAATGTCTAGAGGAAAACATGAAGAAAATCTTTGTGACTGATTTCCAGATCCATAATTTTGGAGTTGCTGTCCCATGCAGGGTGACATTGGCTTTTATCCCATCACCCTAAAATGGTGGAGAACCCAAGAGGTTATAATAACCCTGCTTCTGATGCAGAAACCTCATGTTTGCCCTCAGGACAAAATAAATAACTATATATACTAAAAAAAAAAAAGATCAACACCACTTATCGTCTGATGACTCCCAAATTTATATTTGTCGTCCAGACTTGTTGGTTTTCAGACTGGTATTCTCCACTATCTCTGCATACATCCACTTAAATGTCTTGACACTTCAAGCTCAGTGTGTCTAAAATTGCACCAATCCTCTCTGGCACACCTGCTTACTTTTCTATGGGGGCATCATCTCTGCTTAGTCACTCATTTTAGAAACCTTGTGGTCACCAAACACCTGTGACAGTACAGGCAAGTAATCAGATATAATTTCAATGTTTGTAGCTAGAATGACTGAAAGAGTGGGTTTGTCATTAACAGAATAAAAAAGTCCAGGGAAGGGACATTACATTCAGGAGGGAAGATGCTGAGATGTAGACGCGTCAATTTCAAGGGGCTGGCAGGGCATCCGGTTGGAGATCTCTAGCAGTCAGTTGGAAATGGCACTGTACATGACAGACAGATCACTGATCTTGGCAACAGAAATGAAAGCTCAAGAGCTTTTCTGAAAAGTTTAAACTGTGGTTTGACAGGAATCATACTGTTTCTCAGAGTGAAAACACTCAGAAGCACTCGGCTGTGGAGGACAGACCATGGGGAGGAAGAGCCAGAGGCTCCTTGAGGAGGAGGAGGAGTGTGTTTGGAGCTGCTTTCCTGGCCAGTTAAGGGACAGCTCAGCAGCACCAGCCAGATTCTTCTGGGAGATCCTCTACTGGGGCTTCTCAGATATATGCCCTCTTCTTCACTACCTGACAAAATCTCTTCCTACTGTTTTCTGTTCCCTCTCTTGCTCCTATTTTTTTCCCCCATAGCTTTGGAGTGCCTGCATGCAGGAAGGCAGTATGTAGGACAAGGGCTGACTGTAGGCTTTTCACTGTATTGCCTTAGGAAGGCGGACAGCAAGGAGTAGGCTAGCAGGCTAGCTCTCAGGCTCTGGCTGCCCTTTTTGATTTGTGCATTAATGCCGTGGAGTCGACAGCCTGCCTGAGAGGGGCTGGGGGCTGTGTAGCCGGCATGTCTGGAATTTATTCCTTTGGCTCTGTAAGATGTGACACTGCATAATAGCCCTGAAGATGTAATTTTGATTCTGTGTCTACCTTGGCAAACGTTCTAGAAAGACATATGGACATAATCTCCTGGACATTTGTAGAAGAGCCCTCCTTGCAGGCTCGTCCTTGCAGCCCTGCCCTCACGTCCAGGCCTGCGGCTCTCACTGTAGCTTTGTTCTGTTTTTACTTAGCAGATAAAAAGGCTAAATGGTGTTCAACTGAAAGAATAAAAATCTTTTGTTTTCCTTTTATTAAGTCATAGACACATAGATGATGAATACATTTATGCATATGTGGGGTACAATACAATATTGATGTCAGGGTAAGTCATCTTTAGGACACCTATCAACTTCTCACCTCTCAGGCAATGCACAGAATCAGGGGTCTGGATCCTAACCCAGTCAGGACTAGAAAAAAAGACATCTGGAGAGAGCTTGAGATACACACAGTGATAACGCAAGTTTTCACCATGCTGGGATCCAGCATCTTCATCTACAAATTGACAGACAGATAATATTTTTTAAAAAAAAATCTTCCTAGGAACTATGACTTGCTTATGTATTATCCAGTAACAAGCCGCCGCACATCTATGACCCCAAATTTCAGGTATATTTGAGTAATTATTATTCATTTTTCATTGGAACAGATTTCAATCTATACACATTTTTGTTTTTAAATACTTAACATAATAAATCCAGCTAAGTCTCTGTGTCTCAGGTGAGAAGTAATCATTTGTTAAATTTCAGCTTCATCTGGCTTTCAATTGTGGCCCACGGCTGGCTAAGCAATCTGTGGTGGTGGATATCATGAAAATTATGCATGGACCTTTTTTTATTTTTGCTCATCAGCTTTCGTTAGTGTTTGTATATTTAATGTGCAGCCTAAGACAACTCCTAGATAAGCATTCATGGCTAGCGGCAGGCCATAGTTGGATGCCTCTGGAAAACCTTTCGTTTACCCTGATCCTTGTTTCTTCCCTAGAAGAGTACAATGGGTTGACAGAAAAAAACTCATAAAATACCAGAGCCCAGATTCTAGTCCATGAAAACTGACTGTGCTGTGCCCCCAAAGTTGTCTTTTAAAACTAGCTTCCTGAAGAATGCCAGGGAAGAGCTGGCATTTGCCAGTGTTTTGTAAATTCTTCACTCATTTGCCCATGTTTTGTAAATTCTCTTTGAGAAAATTCTTAGGAGTGATGCTTCTGGGAGAAGAAAAAAGAGATTGAAACAGAGGAGATGGAGGCTCCCTGAGGTATGCGGTCTTCTTTGCTTAGACCTCAAGTGGTTTTCCCTTAAGGAAGCCCTTAGAGTCATCTTGCAGTTGTAATGCTAAAAAATTGCTTTGGCTGATGGTCAGCCTTAAAGAGACAGGTTGTTTTTGTTTTGTTTTGTTTTTATGACAGGGATCACTGCATTATCAAGATTTAAGGAAATTATTGTTCTATTCTATAAACGTTTGCTGAAAAGATGAGCCATCGAGCAGTTTTCTGCATTTTTGCACATGTATGTTTGTGGACTAAGTCTGGCTTACAAATCTGGCTATAGACTCAGAGAATTACAGGACTGGAAAATGCTCAAGAGGTCATCTGTTCTGGCCTCCAGGGCCTCAAAGCTAGTGGCCAGTAAGTTGTGGGTCACCAGACTGATAGTTACTGTTAGTAACTTAGATGCTACTTGGACCATGTACCTAACCCCCCCTGTGCACATCTTAGGATAAAAGGATATGTGTTCAGTGCCTCAACAGCTTTCTTCATGTGGCTGGGACAAAGATTGCTAATACATGCAGATGGCTAGTTTTACTCAACTGGGACATTTGTTTGTTAGTTTTGGTACAAACAGTCGAATAAACCAAAAAAGAACGCTGACTGGTCTTAATGTTGTTAGATCTTCCCTTTCCCCGGGACCCAGTAGCCACAGCTGATGGGGATGCAGGAGGCACAGCTGGGCGTGTAGCCTGTGCAGTTACCCAGTTACCCAGGGACCTGTGCTTTGGAGGGTTCCAGGTGTTGCTTAATGCTCTCCTATAGCCATCCAGAAATTCTTTATAATTTTCGAACACATGACTCTGCATTTTTTCAATTTGTGCTGAACT
>CAUYQV010040215.1:0-34720 GCA_963574575.1 Galagoides demidoff
TATCTTACAGGGGTACAAGTGAATCTCTCTAAGAGTAGAATCAGAATGTTTTAAAACTATAACTGAGAAAATGACATGAAGGCTGTGTTGATCAGTTTGATGGAAGTATTTTGGATTGCATGTGAAAACCCCACACTGTACCCCAGAAGTGCATTAATGTACATAGCTACCATTCAATAAATAAATAAATAAATAAATAAATAAATAAGAAAGTGGGTGAATCAGTGAGTTAGGAAATACATTTAGTGTCATTACATTTCCTAGGCTGTTGGACATCCAGAAGCACCTGCTTTATTTACAGACAATACTCTAACAAGCCCTAATGCCTCTCACAAAGAGAGCTGGAAATGTCTCCCTAGAAAGGTCATACCATACCTCCACACTCCTTAATCCAGAGGCTATACAACATCCCCAGTGTCTCCCCAAATATTCTCTAGATAGGAAAGGCACTTTGTTGCTTTGGCGACCCCCAGGCCCAGCTTCCTACCCCCACCCTCTTCTTTATCCCTATTGCTTATCTACAGATAAGTTAAGATGGTTCCCAAAATAGGTCGGAAGGCCTGGCTGCTGTTCTTACAGATTTGAGAAAGAGGATATCGGTGCTGAGAAACCTTATTCATGCTAAGTAAGGCTATAGATCAAATGCTAAATGTCAAATGCTAACAGAAATTCATCAAAAGATCTGTTTAAAAATGGTGGAATTCATTACTTTCAGAATTTCTATTGCTCATTATTTAAAGTTCCCGGCTTCCCTCTGCATTGCAAACACATGCAACATTTATTTTGTACAAGAATGTCAAGTAATGCTTCCTGACCAAACCAAACAGACTTGATTTAATGACTATAGGGATAAGTCCAGCTCCAGTTGCATTAATTGGGAAAAATTTATGATCCATGGTATCATAATGTATGTGCAATGTAAATGAGGTGCTGAATGACCCAGATACCAGCTGAGTGTGTCTTCTCTAGGTTGGATTAATTGCCCTCAACCAGTGCAGCACGGCACATTGGTGTGCTGGGAGAGGATCTTAGGTGTGCCACAAAAATTTTTAAAGACCATTAATTAAATTATTTTCAAAAGAAACTGAAAGTTTAGTAAGTATATTCTTTTTTTGATCAACATAATTTAAGCATGCCATGGAAGTTTAACTATAGGTTCAAGTGTGCTGTGAGATTTTTTTTACAAGAGTGAAAATCACTGCTCTGGACACTTTTCTTTCATACTATTCAGTGCTGAGAACAACTGGACAGACGGGAAGGAAGAAAGAGAAGGCAGGGGGGAAAACCCTCAAGATGGCAGTGCCTGTGGCTCAAGGAGTAGGGTGGTGGCCCCATATACCGGAGGTAGTGGGGTCAAACCTGGCCCTGGCCAAAAAAACCCCCTCAAGGCTATATGCCTAAAATCAGCTCATAGAATATCACCTTCAGGGAGAAATAGCAAAAGAAACATCAGTTTGTCAGTTGCCTACTATCAGGCTCTTTTATATCCACTATTTGATTAATCTTAATAATAACATCGTAAAGCAGATGTTTGCCAATGAGAAAACTAAGTTCAGAACCAAAACTAGACCTACTGTTTGATATAGCAATCCCACTACTGGGTATTTGCCCAAAGGAAAGGAAGTCACTTTATTAAAAAGACATAATGCACTCAAATGTTTATTGTGGCACAATTCACAATTGCAAAGATGCAAAATCAACCCAAATGCCCATCAGTTCATGAGTGGCTTAACACAATGTGGTGTATAGATATATCACATGGAGTACTACTCAGCCATAGAAAGGAATGAATAATGTCTTTTGCAGAAATCTGAGTGGAACATGAGACCATTATCCTAAGTATCTTCAGAATGGAAACCATACATACTCTCTAATAATTTGGAACTAATTGATGGGCACCCATGAGCACACACACACACATAAAATAGCAAAAGAAACATCACTGGAAATCAAGGAGGAAGGAGAGAAATGAAAAGAAGGGAGGAGTAAAAACCTAACCAAGGGGTACAGTGAACTGTTCAGGTGATGGGCACACTTAGAACCCTGACTACAGCATTATAAAGGCTATCCATAGAACACAAACTTTTCTACCCCCTTATTATTTTGATTTAAAAAGTATAAAAATAAAGTTCATGCTAAAGTTAAATTTCAACTATGAAACAAAATTAAAAACAAACAGAAAATATGATTATGAAAACCTAATATGAATAAAACCTAGTTTAAATCATTTTAAAGGATAAACCTTAGGAAATGAAATAATGTATACTATATATAATAAATATCATCCTTTGAGTAAAAAAAGAAAGAAAACTAAATTCATTGAGGATAAGGAATTTGCCCAAAGTCATCTGCCTAGTATGAGTGGTGAAACCAAGATTTCAACTTCAGCTTATCTGGCTTCTCTCCCTCTTGCTTGCCCCAGCTCATGCTTCTCCAAGAACAGCCCTTACCCTGCTTTCACACCTGCTCTTCCATCTGACCCATGATGATCACTGTCTCCTTTGACAGAATGGCCTGTAGATGCTGTTCGGCTCCCTGATTTTATTAATTTTGGCTCCACCAGCCCCATCACAAAGGACTGCAGATGAGCTAATTCTCCTGAATTTCTTTATTTCAGTCTCATCTGTTTTACCGTAACAATAAACCCCAAAATATTAGATTTATTTTGATCATCATTTTTACAATACACACTTTGTGTAAGAAGTAGTGAACAAAATCAAACTATAGATTTACAAACAACATTCAACCTCTGCTAGGAGCAGTAGAGCTTTGCTACAGAAGGCGTGGCAACTTCAGTGGGACCTGGGAGCTCATTAGAAATAAAAAATCTCAGATCCCACCCCAGGCTCTACTTCCTGATCAGAATCTCCAGTTTAATAAGACTCCTAGGTCATTTTATGTACATAAAAGTTTGAGAAGCACTGTTCTGATACATACACACAGTGTATGTGAAATCCCTCTTACTGGAGAAGTTTTTGAAATAGTAGAAAGGGTGAGGGTATGGATGTCAATCAGAACGATGTCAACACTTACTAGCTGTGTGACTTTGGGCAAGTTACTTAATCCTCACTAAGTCTTCATCTCTACAGGTCAGAAAAGGTCAAAATGGCAGGAAGTTCCGCCAAGAGGAACACCAGGCCAAAAGAGACAGGAGGGGGACATGCATCTTGACATAGGATCAGCCAGAGGGAAGAGGAGGAGTGAGGATACAGAAGGAGAGGGCTCCCTCACCTGTCGCTGGGAGTGCACGCACGTAACATTTGGTTGACATTTAGGAAGTAGATAAGATAAATTTCAACTTTGGATTTGCTGTGCCTGTAAGCAGTTAAAGTTTTAGATAAATGGTGATATTTCTCTAGGAAACCAATAGAACTGGTGAAACAGAGGTGACTTAAGGATAGACAATCAACTTAATGGAAAAGTTCTTATAAGCAAAACAAAAAATGTCTTACAAAAACACATCTGAATGATATATTTTCACAATTATTTTTTATGATCAAATAAGTTAAGTTTTTTCCCCCTATGTCCAAGTCTATAATTTTTTTAAAAACCAGTTTACTAAATTCTAAGGATTTATTTATCAAGAATATTATCCTTTTAAGACACAGCTATGGTTTAATCAAAACATCTCTCATTTCTTTGATCTACTTAGATAATTTCAAAAATGAAGTAATGGAGCAGAGGTTCATCTAACTCAGCATTGATGAGATAGAACAAAAGATAAAACTATTTATATTGAAGATGCTATTCGAATAGATTCCCAGATAAACACATTTTAAAAAATAATTTCCTTGCCAAAATATGGATATTTCAAGTGCTTCTTTGAATGAAAACATTTCAGAAAATGTTATTAAGGCAATGGTTTTTTAAATGAGAAAATAACACTCACATATTAATAAATTATAAAATTCTCCTCCCACCCTGACATCGTCCTTGCTTCCTTTTATATCAGAGTAGCTTTCATAAATGTACTTCCTGGCCAGGATTTCAGGGATAGGTAAACAGATGATTTCTAAAATAACATGAAAAAGAAAAAGAAATCCATACCATTATCTGATGTTTATTGGGACAAAAATGTAATAATATGCTTTATTTTCAATGGACAGATTTACTTGGGTCAGCCTGGGTATTGTCCTGGGGGTTGTTGCTTTTCTGAGGAAGAGTCCCACAAAATGAAACATAATATATTTGAGTAGACCTGTGATAATTCTCTGAAGAAAAGTAAAAAGATAAAAATGCCATTATACAATACTGGCACCTACGAACATAGAGAAAAACAACAAGAACAACTTTGCGTGACATAAGACGTTTTGAGATTTTTAAAAAGCTTCTTTCTAATTTTAACACATCATTATACTTTGTTTACTTCCTGGAAAAAGCTAGAACAGAAAATGATTCAAATCAAAATCTTATATCAGAAACTAGAAGGATCAAGGCAAGATTTATAGCTTCTGTTTCAAAGAAAGTAAGAAGATTATAGAAATCTAAAACAATGCATAATTCATGACAAATCTTGGTATATTTTAAATGTCGTTGAATATTAATTGGATACCCAGATAGAAGGAGTTTCTGTGAATTCTGTCCTATGATGAACCCAAAGAGAACTTTTTATATTTGTACAATAATACAGAAGTGCCCTTGCAAAGACAAAAATGTCAGTTGGGGATTTTCCAATGTAAAATATGTGCTCCTGTTTGAAAGACTGAATTGAAAAGTTGAGTGTACCTGATGAGTATGACTTGTGAATCACAAGTATACTTTTTATAATTGAGAAAAAGGAGAAAGGTTGTATTCAAATGAGGATAGTAAAGTTGTTAATATGGAGCTTAAAGTTGCCTTAACAATGCAATTCCACCATTTACGATTAGTAATGTTCACAGCATAGATCATATTGCCCAGCAGAACCTGTGGACTAGCAGTAATCTCTCTCTTAGAAGGTACTCCAGGCTTCAAATCTCTATATGCCCACTAAGCATTTGGGGCTAGAGTTGCACCATAGTCTGTTGGCATATCAAGTATAAACTCCACAGGCAAGCAGTAGTTAACAATCTAAGTTATGCAAATGACAGACTGTAACCAGAAAGTGGCATACGGCAAATAAGAATATTTATTTTTAGAAAGGGCAAGTATCTGAAAATATGATTTATGCAATGATTAATCATTTATCTTTTGATAATCAGACAATATTATAAGCCTATTGTCACTTAAGGAGCATCTGTTGACAAATGGTTCAGATGAAAGTGATGGTTTAGGGGGAGACGGATGTTTCGATGAAAACAGAAGATGATTTAGACAGTTAATGGGGCCTTACAATTATATTGCCTTAGGTAGACTAAGTGCTAATAATGCTTACTAGATATTGTTATTTTTCTTTCTAACAATAAAGAAATCTCTGGTAACAGAATTAATTGTTCCATTCATTCATTTGAAATTAAACCAAATTCTCTCTAAAATAAAATTCCTAAATATAAAGACAGAAGTTAAATCGGGATCCCTTGTAGCCTCACACACAGGTGCCATGTTGTTTGAGACCTTGGCTGTGCTACTTTCTTTGGGCTGCCATAACAAAGTAATGTGAGCTTGCGACTTAAAGCAATAGAAATGTATTCTCTCACAGTACTGGAGGCTGACTCAGACATCAAGTTCGCAGCAAGGGCCTGTGCCTGCCCCTTCTCCTGTCTGGTGGCTCCGAGCAGTCCTTGGTTTCCTTGACTTACAGATTCATTGCCCTAATCTCTGCCTGCACACAGCCTTCGCTCTATCTCTGGGTCCAAATTTCACTCTTACAAGGACACCAGTAGTTGGATTAGGGCCTACTCTAATCCAATGAACTTCTCTTAACTTGGTTATATCTACAAAGACCGTATTTCCAAATAAAGTCATATTTTAAGGGTTTAAGACTTCAATGTGTCTTTCTCTGGTGGTGGGAGGTGCAGGTCACAATTAAAGCCCTAACACTGGCTTACTGTGAAGTAGAACAGGAACTGTCACAGATTCATTTACAAGTATTTATTAAGAGGCCATCATGTCAGGCACGGTGAAGAACAAAAAAGACCAAGTTCCTGCCCTGAAGGACTTTGTTTTTGGGATTTAAACCATGTCCTGTAGCTATATATACTTTATAATTTTTAATTATATGTAATTTATCTATTTCCTAAATAGATAAATCTTCAGAACAGCCCTGCTACATATGCTGAGTAAATATATTTTACATAGGGAAGCTGAGCTCAGAGAGCTTAGTACTTGTCCAAAACTAGGCATCTAGGGGCAGTACCTGTGGCTCAAAGGAGTAGGGCACCAACCCCCTAAGCTGGAGGTGGCGGGTTCAAACCCAGCCCTGGGGAAAAAAAAAACCCCAAACTGTTTGGGGGCAGTGCCTGTGGCTCAAAGGAGTAGGGCACCAGCTCCCTATGCCAGAAGTAGCAGGTTCAAACCCAGTACTGGCCAAAAAAAACCCCAAAAAAACAAAAAACTGCAGAACTGGGCATCTGATAAAAGCAAAGCTGGAACTGACTAGAACTGAGGTCAAAATATAATAGCCTACGAAATGACAACACCTTCTATTAATTATTAAGGAACATTACTATACGTAAGGGAATTTTGCAACATGTCATGTAGGCAGATAATTAAAAATAAAGAAATGAGATCTAATAGTGACCCTGACAGCGTCACAGACACAGGCCACATTGTTTGGGACCCTGGCTGTGATACTTTCTCAGGGCTGTGGTGAAAAGTACCCCCATCTGTGTCTTAAAGCAATAGAAACAAGGAATGCTAATTCACAAGACAAAATTAGCTAATTCACAAGACAAAAAAATTACATTTATTTTGACAAATGTATTTATTTCTAATTATTAATACTACTCCAGCAAACATTCTGTCATGTATTTTCCCAAAAAACAATAACACCTTAGGAGTGACGAGAGACTGTTCTAGATATTCACTGACGGGAAAAAGTGCAGCTAGATTTTAAAGTAGGAATTTAACATTGGAACTGAAGTGCTTTTTAAAATGTAGAAAAGAATCTTATTTCATTCAGTACCACATCCCCTGCACAACAGGTACTCAGAGAGAGAACTGTGGAAATCAAGAATGAGAAAGTGCAAGCATTGTGCAGTTATTGCTCTATAATTAATCGAGGCGGGTGATGATATTTTATGTATTCTAAACTCTAATGAGCTGTGTGATGAGTAAAAACATGTAATGAGCCACAATCGGCCTCTGAGGATGTGGCGGCGGGGGCGGGGAGAACTTTGGGCAGCGCAGCCGCTGCCATCCTGCCCCACAGCTGGTTTTCTTCTGGACTTGTTCCTGGCACATCCCTTACAAGAGCTGCTTGATTTTATAGGCTCCCTTGTCCCCTATAACGAAGTTGCAGCTGGTGTTGAAACCAACATTAAGAAAGAAAAGAAAGCCACACGAGACTGAAACCAAGGGGATGGAGGCATAACACTCCCAGTCAGCCAGATAAGACAGGCGACAAACACAAGCACATCCTCCCTGAGCAAGTGCCTGAATTACAGTGGACGCAAAAATCATGTCGCTTTAGTGAATCACTCATGGGAGTGGGCAGGAGGTGAATAAGCAGAAGGAGCTGGAAAAAGACAAAATTCCGGGAGAATAAACTGCTGCTCGTGGGCAAACAGAACTCATTCTGATTAAACTGAAGAAAAAAAAGAGTTCCATGCTCTAACGACAGTGGCTGTTTGAGTCATCTGCATACACGAGTGAGAACTTTTTATTACTCTCCCAATGCTGAAGGATCTCCTTGTGAGGAAATTAGCCCCTTTGGGAATATGCATTCATAGCTGGCAACATAGGATTTTTTTTTCTTTCATTATCATAAAGACAACCAGAGCAGCATTTTCTTATAAATAACCCATCCTCTATTGTGGCCTTGACAGTCATATTTTTGGTCACATATTCAAGGAGCAAGTCATCCCCCACACTGTAGTTGTATGGATTCAGCTACAGCTGAAATCTACTTCTCCAGACTTTTCAATTACTTTCGATAATAAGTTTCCTTTGCACTTAAGCCCGATTAAGTATGGTTTTCTATGTCTTTCAGCCAAAAGATTCCTGAGTACTTGAATAAGCATTTAAAACACAACACAATTTGCTTAAGTTCCATAACCCTTTGCTACAAAACCACATGCTGCCTGCTAACATTGCCTGTCACCAGACCTCAGTCCTACCATACTCTGCTGGTCAGACTCACATTGATCTGAGGAAGGTGGGGGGGTTATTATCTATAAAAGAAAATTTGCTATAAAGGTATGGTATGCTTGTCTGAAAAATATCTCAGAATAATCGCATATGAAGGAAAATATACAAGCCATCTATTGGCCCCCTTCAATCTATTCCCCACCCCACTCCATAATTTACCTTGTGAGTACATCGGGACATTTTAAGCTCACGTAAAAATGTGTTTGTATATGGGGGTGGGGGATGCTGAATAAGGGCATTAATAAATAATTTAAATTATTTTTAAATATTATATTTTTAAATTAATAATTTTAAAAGCATAAAAATAGCTATTACAGGAGTTCTATCCATATTTACTAGTGTCTACAAAATAATATGAAATTTTGAAAACTAGATGCAAGTTTTATGTAAATAGCATGATCATCTTTTAATTAAGAATAATCAATCACAAAGCAACATCTTCCGTAAATTCCTGTCATCCTTGAGAGAGAATTTTTGCCATTATTTTCTCTTATCTCACAATTCTTTTCTTGTTTATGTTACTTAGTTTTGCTTTACATTTTGGGTAGCTGCCTACACATATTTGATTGGTTTCTGGATTGTAAGCACTTTGAAGGTAAGGCATGAACTTGGTTCATCTTTGTAGTCCCCAAGATTTAATTTAGTGATTAATTGATGTTTTTAAGTTATTCACTGAGAGCATGAATGATAAAACTGCTAAGAAATACCATTGATAAATATTCTCCTATTCCAAGCTGAATTACAAAACAGCCATGCTGACATTCCCCTGTGTTCTAAAGTAAATTCATTCCCTCAGTGTTCCTCTTAAGACAGAGAGCAGGAAAGTACTAAAAGGCCTTTCGTTCCAGTCCTTGGGGAGAACACACATCTGAGCTCATTCTGTCCTTAATCACTACAGACTGAGGACGGGAAGAAAAAACCAAATTAAGATGTGACTATATTATCCCCTTAAACACAGACTTCAATTAGTTAACTAAATCTTTTAACTTAAATCCTGTGGCTTTCTAACCTTGATCCCATGCCTGGCTCATTCTCTGGGGCCTAAATCTCTATCTAGTATCTTACCGTGTATTGTATTTCTTTCCCTTTATTACCGTCATTCTAAGATTTTGGAACTGGAATTTCAAACCAATGGATGGGAAGATGTTAGGGGCCACCTGTTCTTGCCTGTTTGCTCAGACTTCACATGTCACTGGTTCCTGGATCCCTGTCAGTGCTGTTCAGACTCGTCAATGCTGGCTGCCACAGGCACTGCCAGCGCCTCCTGTCTGCCATCATCCACCTGTGAGAGGAGGTGACACAGCATGGTGGGTAAGCAGCAATCTCTAGAATGATGCCTGTGTCCAATCCCAGTTCTGCCACAAAATAGCTGTGTTATTGTGGACAAGTTGTTTAACTTCTCTGTGCCCACAATTTTCTATAAGATGGACTTACATGTACGTTATAGATCGTGTAAGGATGTTGTTAGAACTCCTTTTTCTCTATATCTCCTTGTGCCAATCACTTGCCTTTTGGCTGTCAGCTCTCTCTCATCCTTTTCATGTTCTTCCCAATATCATAGTCAGTGAGAAGTCTACCGCCTTTACTTTCCTGACTCTCTCACTAACCTACTCCTGCTTACCTTATGTAAGAGGAGGCTCTAGTGGCTCTGTTCAGGGCTCGGAAGATGAGAAGGAAAGAAAATCTACTGTTTTTCTGCTTCTGATGGCACACACAGTAGCAACAGCTGCCAGCTCTGGGTTGTAGGAAGATCTGTGGCTGTTTCAGTAGCGTACAGCAGAACTGCAAGCTGAATCAGAAGTGGGCAATTCCTAACAGCAGCAGTGAGGGAAATGCCTCCAGCATCTCTCTTATCATTTTAAGTTACCGACATGACTCTAATGTGCATAGAATGAACATTGTCAACTATTTTATCCAACTCAGTAATAAGAGACTCAGCAAGATGGTGTGGCTGGTTCAAAAGACAGGATGTGGAAATGAATATATAAAAAGCCCATCATTCAAAAAAAATAATAAAGTGAGTTTACTAATAGATACAAATGTGGTTAACATCCTGCAAAGCAAAAAATTTCATAACCTTTGGTGCCATGTTTTCAAGTAAACAAAAATTACATGTATTACCACCAGAGAAAAATAAATAAGTTAAAACATATCTTTACTAAGTCTGGACAAAGTACAGTCTACTAAATTTTCTTGGATGAATCTTATATGACAGTGAAAAAAAAATGTGCTGCCCTACTTTCTGCTTTATTTCCAATTTTTCAGATAATGTTTTTTGAACAAAAATGAGAACAAAATAACATCCTTGCTATATAAGTACACTTCAGGACAAGTCTCCATCAATCCAGAAAAATATTCAAATAACTAATTTAGAGCCATGATTATTTCAATAAGTGTGGAGTGACTAGTGCATATGTAGCGTGCGGCAGTAATAACAGAGTAGTCAGTCACAGTTGCTACTATTTTTATCATACTTAAATAATCAATTGGAATAGATAGAAACTAGGGCTGTTTATTTATTTTCTAGTCCATTTTTATAATTAACTGTAGTTTTAGGACCTAGTCCCTCTTAGACTATTCATTTTAGCTAGTCATGTGATGGCCTGGAATGTCATATGGATGAATACAGAAGTAACTGATAACCTGCCTGAGTAATTAGAGTGTCAAGGAAAGAATTACTGATGCATTCATTTTGTAATTTTGCTGAGTCTTTATGAAATGTACTGTACATTCAGTGCAAGTTGCAGGAGCTGCTGGCCAGGGAAGATTGTCTTCTCAGTTGGTTGGCAAAGTGCTGTGTGTTGTCCCATCTTCTCACCACATTTATAAGGCAATGACTCCAGATCCATAATTCCTAGCAAATGTGGGTGCAGACAGGATAGCATCTGGAACATGTTCTTATTTGCCTAGTAAGGAAAGATTGGATTGGATTGGAAAGATTCGAGAGTATACTTGATCCATAGTTCTGCATAAATTCAGGAATAATGACTCAATATGGACATAAAGAAATGTGTTCAGTGATAAGAAACCACTTAACACTCTGAATTGAATTAGATAATGCTAGCCATTCTTCTCTATTTTTTTTTTATTTTAGGCTATTACAGGGGTACATGCATTTTGGTTATATAATTCAGTTTTGTACATTTTAATTTAAGGTTATAAGTATGCCTTTTACCCATAATATGTGCATAGTATCAGTTAGGCATGACATGATCCAACCCCTTTGCCCCCTCTCTCCAACCTACTTGATTCCCATTGAGTTTTACTTTCATATGTGTGCATAAGTATTGCTCAACTAGTTTCTATGTACTATTGAGTACATGTGGTGTTTATTTTTCCATTCTTACAATACTTAGCAGAATAGTCTCCAGTTCCAAACAGACTGTTACAAAAGATAGTAGATCATCATCTTGCTTTGAGGCTGAATATGCATGTGCCTCGCATTTAATTAATCCACTCATATATTGATGGGCACTTGGGTTGTTTTCATATCTTTGTAATTGTAAATTATGCTGCTATAAACAGTCAAGGGCAAGTATCTTTTTTATAAATCTTTTTTTCCCCCTTTGGGTAAATATCTAGTAGTGAGATTGCTGGATCAGTTTCTCCTTTCGGGACATTTAAAGTCATCAGCACTTTAGCTTTAGTACAAAACTAAACTTTTAGTTTGACTCTAATGATTTTCTAAACCCTTTATATCTTATCAGTCCAAACCCCACGGCTGGGTACACTTAATCACCATCTGAGGCTCTGTGTGCTGTGTATGTGTGAGACCCTTGCTCTTGGATTTCACCATTTATGTTCCTAATCAGGAATATAATTAAATGAACTCAAGATATTGAGAACTCAAATCTGATATTTGAACTCAAGCAACAGATTTGACTAATCTGGTATATATTCAGTGTTTTCAGCACACAGCAATACTAGCAACTAAAAACACAATTGCAAAATCCTGCTTGATTCTTGACTTCTGAAAGTATGAAGAATTATGCCTTGTTTCTCAGAATTAGAAAATTCTACAGGAGGCCCAGTGATCCCTAAGCAAATAACATTGCAAAATATACTTCAGCAAGTGCTGACAGAATTTGTCACCACTAGATCAGCTTTATAAGACATGATAAAAAGGATTTTAAACATGGAAACAGAAACTTGTTATCATGAAACACACATAAGTGTAAAACTTATCGATATTCTAAAACAATCACACAAAAGAGGAATAGAAAGAAATCAAATGGAAACATGACATAATTTCACCAAACCACAAAGAAAAAAAGAAAAGGAACAAAGAATTTATTTGTAAAAACTATAAATCAATTAACAATGTGAGAGGAACAAAGAATCATATATCAGTATGAACCTTCAATGTAAGTGGATTAAATGCTGCAGCTAAAAGATATAGATTAGCAGAATGGATTTAAAAAACGATCTAAGTATATGCTATTTACAAGAAACTCATCTTACCCTTAAAGAAACATAGCCTGAAAGGATTGGGAAAAGATATACTATGCAATACAGTAATAGTGAGGGACTGACCCACCCTGTTCACAGCAGAAAATTACTGCAGTGCTTTCTATCTCTTTCTCAAAAAGTAATATTTTTTTGTGAATCAAGGCACTCTGATGTTAGGTGCATATATATTTAGAATTGCTATATCATCTGCTGAATTGATCCTTTTATCATAATATAATGAATTTATCTTATTATTTTTATTATTTTTGATTTAAAATCTGTTTCATCTGATATAAGTATAGCTACTCCTGTTCGCTTTTGGCTTCCATTTCCATAGTATATGCAATAAAATACCATCAAATCACATACAACAGTACATCAAAAACATAATGCATCATGGTCTAGTGGGTTTTAGTCTAGGGATGCAAAGATGGTTCATCATATACAAATGGATAAAGATGATTTATCACATAAACAGAATAAAGACAAAAATCATATGATCATCTCAATAAATGCATAAAAAGCATTTGATAAAATTCAGCAACTTTCATGAGAAAAAGGAACCTTAAACTAGGCATGTCAGGGACATACCTAAAAAATAATAAAGGACATATATGATAGAGTCACAGCCAACATTAATGGGGAAAACTTGAAAGCATTCCAAGAACTGGAACAAGATAAGAATACCTACTTCCACCACTCCTGTTCAACATAGTACTGGAAGTCCTGGACAGACCATCAGGCAAGAGGGAAAAATAAAAACCATCCAAAGTGGAAAAGAGGAAATCAAATTATTCATGTTTGGTGATGATACAATCATATACTTAGAAAGTCTAAAAATTCCACCAAAAACTTCTTTAATTTGATAACTGAATTAAATAAAGTTTCATGATACAAAATCAATTTACAAAACCGTATTGATTGTATACCTACCAGTAACGATGTAACCAAGAATCAAATCATGAAGGCTACAATAATGAAGGCTTCAATCATGAAGCCATTTAAAATAGCTGCAAAAATACACACACACACATATATATTTAATACCTAGGAATATACTTAACCAAGGAGGTGAAAGATCTTAATAAGGAATACTACAAAACACTGATGAAAGAAATTGTAGATGACACAAACCAATAGAAAAATAGTCCATGCTCATGGATTAAAAGAATTATTATCATTAAAATGAACATACCACCCAAAACAATCTACATTCAATGTAATCCCTATAAAAATACCAATATTATTTTTCACAACAGTAGAAAAAAACAATTCTGAAGCTCAAATGGAACCCAAAAAGAGAGTGAATAGCCAAAGCAATCATAAACTAAAAGAGCAAAGCTGGAGTATCACATTGTCTGATTGCAAATTAAACTGCAAGGCTACACTAACCAAATCATGATATTGGTATAAAAACAGACCAATGGAACAGCATAGAGAGCCCAGAAATAAAGCCACTTACTTACAGACAACTGATCTTTGACAAAATTGACAAAAACATACACCCGTCAGTATATTGTGCTGGGAAAACTGCATTGCCATATGCAGAAGAAAAAAAGCAGACCCCCTGTCTTTCCCTATATACAAAATCAACTCAAGACAAGACTGATTATTTCAATGTAAGATCTAAAACTGTAAAGATACTATAATAAAATCTAGGGAAAACTCTCCTGGACTAAGACCTCAAAAGCACAGGCAAGAAAATAAAAAATGGGACAAATGGGATATAATTAAACTAAAAGCCTTCTTTCACAGCAAACGTAGTAATAAATAAAGTGAACAGACAACTTGCAGAATGAAAGAAAATATTTACAAACTATTCATCCAACAGGGAATTAATATCCAGAATTTATAATGAACTCAAACTACTCTATAGCAACAGAAAACAAATAATTCCATTAAAAAGTAGGCTAAGGAGATGACTAGACATTTTTCAAAAGAAGTCAGACAGATATCCAACAAGTATATTAAAAACTGTTTGGTAGCACTATCATCAGAGAAATGCAAATTAAAACCACATGAGGTATCATCTGACATAAATCATAATGGCTATGATTAAAAATACAAAAAAATAACATGTTGGTGAGGATGTGGAGAAAAGAGAACATTGTTGGTGGAAATATAAATTAGTACAACCGCTATGGTAAATAGTATGGAAATATCTTAAGGAAAAAAACTAAAGCTACCATTTGAACCAGAAATCTCACTACTGAGTACTCACAGGAAAAGTAATTATTATATCAAAAGGATACCTGCACTTGTATACCCATTACAGCACTATTCACAATAGCAAAGATTTGGAGTCGACCTAACTGTCCATCAACAGATGAGTGGGTAATGAAAATGTGTTATATGTGTGTATACAGGAATATTATTCAGCCATAGAAGAGAATGAAATTATGTCTTGTGTAGCAACAAGGGTGGAACTGGAAGCTATTATCTTACGTGAAGAAACTTATACATGAAAGAACAAATATGACATGTTCCCATTTTTAACTCGGAGCTAAATGTGTACACATGAAAGTAAAGCGTATAACAGTAGGCAGAGGAGACGCAGAGGGTGGATGATAATGACCTCCGGGGAGGTGCAGTATGCATTAACCCAGTAAAAGCCCTGGCTTCACCACTGTGCATTATATCAGTGCAACAAAATTACACTTGTACCCCATAAATTTATACAGCTTTTTTTAGAGATTTCTCTTTCATTTCTGTTCTGTTGCTGATTCTCTTTCCATACAGATAAACTTGCTGGAATTCAACTATTTTCCTGAATCTGGAGTGATGTTTGCACCTAGACAACTGAAGTCATTTCTCACCTGCGTACTAGAAAACAAAAATTCCTTATAGATCTTCCTTGCTTGCTTCCTGGACCCATTTTTATCTGAGGCTTCCTAGTCATCACCCTTTACCTGGCAAATGCATTTCCTCCATGATTCCTCCTGGTTCTGACCTCCCTCTCCCCAGCCCTGGTGTGGCTCTTTTTTCTCCGGAGGGAGCTTATTTAAACATTGATCGTTTCCACAGGGAGAAAAAAAGCAATAGTGATTGCACACGATTTATGACATAGAGTCCTTAAATAAGGGTTTCCCAGGTAACATAAATAAATACTTCAAAATGGTTGTGAAGTTAAGGACCAGAGTGCTGTAGCAACCACGATTTACTTGCAATCCACGTGGATGGTGTCTCCTCCTGTCACACTGAGTGGTGGTCCTGCCAGGGACTCATACTCAGTACCTATGATTATTGCCAATTCTCTTTTTCGAAAAACTTAGACACTTCTTTTTTTTAACTCTCACAATATAAAAAATGTTGTCAACTTATTCGAGAGGTTCCCAACACTGTGCTGGTGAAAAATAACACCAGTTGGCAAAATTTGGCTGACTGGCCACCAGTGTGTGAGTCAGCCACCAAATGGTCTGTAGAGGTAAAGATTATGGTATAGAAAGCAAATCGTGTTCTTTGAAATCTGTCCCCTTTGTCATCTTGGATAATCTGGTATTCTTCATGTGAATAAGACTTTTCTTTTTTGTGGCATTCTCATATTTATCAATATTTTTGTTCAGAATAAAATCTTGCTTTTTATTCAGTCATTCAATATGGACAGATTCCTTTAAAATTGATCTGTTAGGTTTATGCAGTATCGTATCAACTATTATTGTAGTTAACATTTTTTTTCTTTCTTTTAATTTCAGAATGTTACAGGGATACACACATTTTGGCTACATAGTTTGCTTTTTTATATTTTATGTCAATGTTTTAAGTGTGCCCTCATTTTGAAAAACTCTTTGTGGGCAGCACCTGTGGCTCAGTGGATAGGGCGCTGGCCCCATATACTGAGGGTGGTGGGTTCAAACGTGGCCCCAGCCAAACTGCAACAAAAAAATAGTCAGGCACTGTGGCAGGTGCTTGTCGTCCCAGATACTTGGGAGGTGGAGGCAAGAGAATCACTTAAGCCCAGGAGTTGGAGGGTGCTGTAAGCTGTAATGCCACAGCACTCTACCGAGGGTGATAAAGTGAGACTCTGTTTCTAAAAAGAAAAGAAAAGAAAAACTCTTTATATGTGAATGTGTTGTGATAAGACCATTTTTTGTTGAATTTATCTCAGTTTGACTTTTCTATAAAGTGTGATATAAGAGTAAAGGTTACAGTAACAACTCTTACAGTGATGTAATATTGTATGTTTTAACTTATGTATTATGTCAAACTCTATACCTGAAAGTTTTCCGTAATGTGTAATAAAAGACCCTCAATCTAACAGTGTCTTTACACTAGACTAGTTCTCAATTTTTCCTCCAAAGTACACCTAAATGCCAGTTTGGGGGTTTGGCCCACAACTGCTCGTCTCAAGTTTAAAATATTTTTGCCATTTTATGATTTAAAATATAACATAGATTTTACACTGAAATCCGTAAAACATCTATGTTTAATAGGCAACCATGGATAAATTTGGAATTTAGGAATAGCAGAGTTTAAGTGTAGAATTTTTTTCTGAAAAGAGAAAAAGAAACATGTTCTCACTGTCTATTATAGTACAGAATTAGGTGGGGAACTGGTATTAAAGAAGGTAAAACTTTGTCCCCTTTCTGAGGCAGGGATCAGATACACTGAAAGCTATCTCTATATAGACACACCTGATGTGAGCTAGCCTGTTCGTCCTGGGAATCAATGGTGATAAGTGCTTAATAAAGGATCTTCCTATACTATAATATTCCTTGTTGTGCAAAACTCTGTTGAAGGAGTGAACCAATTTAAATAAGGTGTTAAAAAGTTTCCTAAAAAAAATTAATGAGCCCTTTAATAAAGGTTCAATATTGTTTGTTTTAAAAAAAAAATGGAAAAGGTTTTAAGGTTCAATATTGTTTGTTTTAAAAAAATGGAAAAAATCTTCTAAGGTTTGAGTAGCCCCAACAAAAACCTATTGTTTGGAAAACCTACCAGAGGCCGTATTATCCAAGGGGACTTCACCGTGAAGGCAAAGAAAGGGAGATGAGGCCCAGACGTTTGTGGGAAAACATTGGCTTCAACACTACATTCAGCTGGGGTTTTATCCAGATTCATCTACCAGACATAAGAGTCCTGTTGACCTTAGAAGCATACGCTAAGATGGCAGTGAGCTTGGAGGCCAAGTATGAGTCCCATTCTACCTCGTGCCAGCAGGAGTGTCACTGTGTCTGGACAAGCACCTCTGAGATCTGGTCCTGCAGCAACACATCCTGGCAGTGGTGCTGGTAGGCTCATCACATTTAGTTTTCTGGCCTGTCTTGGAGAAGTCACTAATCCTTGGGACAGAGTTGACTCTAGTCCTCTCCTTGAATGAGTCAGAGGAGGGATGCAGAACATGAGCAATTGATTTGAAAAACAAAATTGTCCCTATTTGTAAAGTATATCTGTGTCGGTGCGGCAGGTCAGTAATGCACATGGTCCCATTTACTGGTGGAGGACGTGGGTAGACTAGTCCTGGGGGGGTAAGCTGCTCATGGCCACACGAACACAGTCTGAAAGTGGGAGGGTCATGCCAGGAAAGACCAAGGATGAAAGGCCTTGGACCCAGAGAGAAGCCTGGGAATGCTTGGAGGAATCAGTACAGAAGAGACAAGGATCCCTCTACTACATCCAGAATAAAGGGGGGCATCCAAGGCTAACAGGGTGTCCATGGAAAGCCCGGTGGCTTGGACAGACAGACAGACAGAAAGCAGACACTCATTTGGACAGCAGCAGCAGCAGCAGCACAGAAGTGGCAGTTTCTGGGATATTTGGGCTCCAGGGCCATGTTGTGGTCCCTCATTCTCAAGGGAGAACGCCTGAGGTCTGGATTAACTTGTGAAAGGTGAAAGCAGATAAACCTGAGCCTCCGAACTCAAGGGATCTCCCTTGGGACACTTGAAGCTAAGAGCCACTAGAAAAGCCTGGACATCCTAGTAAAACGGGCAAGTGAGGGTCTCAGAGTGGTCGTGCTCGGGAGTTCTGGGTTATAACCCCATTGTTTCTTCTTCAAGTTTATGGCTATAGACATCCTAATGATGCATGCTTATTTAATATAAAATGCCTTTATCCAAAGAAACCAGGCAAATTCACATTCCAGGAAGATTTAACATGTGGCTTCATGGAACTTCCGTCACTTTGCTATGAACCCTCAGGACCCAGCCTGAGATGCCACAGATACAATGTATACAGCCTGGATCTTAACCCTATCTCTGCAAGGAGTCTTAGCTTTCTTTTATTTTCTTTCTTATTTCTTTTCTTTTCTTTTCTTTTCTTTTTTTTTTTTTTAGGCAGAGTCTCACTATGTCACCCTCGGTAGAGTGCTGTAGCATCATAGCTCACAGCAACTTCAAACTCTTAGGCTCAAGTGATCCTCCTGCCTCAGCCTCCTGAGTAGCTGAGACTACAGGCAATCACCACTATGCCCAGCTATTTCTATTTTTAGTAGAAAATAGCTTGGTCTTGCTCTTGCTCAAGCTAGTCTTGAACTCCTGAGCTCAAGCAATCCTCCCACCTTGGCCTCCCAAAGTGCTGGAATTACAGACATGAGCTACCACACGCAGCCTGTCTTAGCTTTCTAAACTTTAAATTTTATTCATCAAATGAGAACAAAGTGGTTATCTTCGTAGAGTTTTTGCAAAATAAGGAACGTAAAGTTCATAGCACAGTTCCTACCAGTAAGAGATAATTCTAAAATGTCAATTGCCTTGGCTTATTTTTATCATAAATACAGTACATCGGTGGTGTATCAGAAAGTCGAATCATTTGGAGTAATCTTGCACAATCAAGAAGTTATTTCCAGGGAATTCTTCTGCAAAAGCCCAGTGTGTGATGAACGATACATGCTCTTTCTGAAAACAGTTTGTGTCAGAGACAATTTGTAAAATTCGTTGGCTGATGCTAATAGAAGTCTAGGATGCTGGAGGAGTCGTCTTATATAAACACGTGACAAGTCAGTTGTGAGAAGGAGATGACAGAGGTCTTTTCAAAGGTAAAAGAGAGAGAGAGAGATGGTCAAACAGAGAGCAGAAGTGTTAAGAATTATAGTCTGGTAACCACATGCACCAGGTCTTGACTCACTTTGAGTGCCGAGCCAATGCTGTGAAAGGCAAAATATACGAGTGCTGTGGTGAGAATCCTCCTCTCTACTGCCCGATTTCTCTCAGGTTAGAAAATGCTCCTGCGTCTTTGACTCTTCCTTTCTTCACTGATGCCTTGGAACTGTCAGAAAGGATTCCTCCCTCTCTCTAGCCTTTATTCCTTCCCTCCCTCCCTCCAACCCTCCCTTCCTCCCTCCCTCTCTCCCTTCCTTCCTTCTTTCCTTCTTTTTTTCTTCTTTTCTTTTCCTTTCCTCCCTCCCCCTCTTTCCCCTTTAGTCTCCTTCCTTCCTTCTTTCCCTCCTTCTTTCTTTCTTCCCCTTTTTCTCCCTTCAGAATAGTTCCCAGATAATCAATCGTCAGTACTTTACTGCTGGCTCCTTGCCCTCACCTCTGGAGTACCCTGAAAGCCCACCTTATCCTCACTGTAATAGCTGACGTCAATCCTACCACTGGACTAGGGGATTTAAATAGGTAAAAGACAACTAGTTCAATGTTCCCCTCTCAGATGAGGCTGCACTGGTTCTAAATCCTTGAAGAATTAGGAGATCAACCAGGCATCGAGAAACACACACGGGATAAAGGAAATAAGACAGAATAAGACTTCCTTCCTCAAGCCCTGCAGGGTGTGAAATGGAGATTCAAATTCCAGTCTCTCCAGTTGGGTCCCAACTACCTCATCTGGCCTTACTAAACCTTAAAAAGTAAAAACAAGCCACTATTTATCACAAATTTCTCTGTGCCACATGTCCTATAAAGCACTTTACTACTTATCTCATTTAATTGTCACAATCTCTCTCACAGGCTGATTGTATTATTATTCCCATTTTCTATTAGGAAAAAGCCAAGGCTAAAATACGTATTACCCACTCAAAGTCTCACAACCAGAACAGACCAAGCCAAGACTGGAATCCAGATTTGTCTGGAAAAAAAAGCCACCTCCAAGGATTGAGTCTTCCTTGCTCAACTCCTCCTCTGAGTTTGTTTTTCACTCATGTCTGGATTGTTGCTGCAGCTTGATAGCTGATGCACATATGCTTGTTGCAGCCCCCTCACCACACTCATCTATGCTACAGACCCCAGAGGTGCGGGGAGCCTCCTGGCCTCCTGTCTGAGCATGGATCAATAATGAAAGGACTAAAATCAACACAGGGTTTCAAAGTTAGTTTGCCCTCAGCACTCTGGACGCGCTTCGTTCCCTTACGTGCTGACAATACTGAAGTGTGTTCGGGAGCACCAGAGAGCCGCAGTCCTCAGAGTCATTGATAGTGTGAACAAGGGACAAGAGACCACTTTACGAAATACTGAACCATTTCCCCCATAAAGTATATTCCCTAGGAGAAAATCATTCATTTTTACCACTTTGAGTCTTTCAGCACTGTATTATGTAATCAGTTTATGTAATTCCACCAGCTGAAAGCAGATGGATACCAAATTTTCAGTGGAGGAGACAGAGAATCTGGGATCTACCATAGCAGAAGGTTCAGAACCAACTTTTAGGATTGCTTTTTCAAGCTATTAAAAACGTGTGCAGCTTCAACTGGCAAGCAAACCATGCCAGCTTGGCACAGCAATTAAGGGTATAGGTTTCTTGATAGTAAGAACTCTTAAGAGGCTTGTAAGGAAGACAGGTAACTTCAGTTTTCAATAACCAATATTTTAACAATGCGTGATGTTCCATCCAGTGAATGTGACCCTTTACATAATAAAACTCCTAATCCTGCACTTTGGCAATGTGATCAACTTTTGATTGTCAATAATGTTACAACAGCCATACAGATACTTGAGATTCTACATTAAAATAAAAATTACTTTTTTTAAATTAAGTCAAATACGTATAGATCATGAATACATTTATGCATATGTGTGGTACAATGTGTTGATTTTTTTTATATACAATTGGACATGGTTACATCAAACCAATTAATATAGTTTTGCCTCAGCTCGGCGCCTGTGGCTCAAGTGGCTAAGGTGCCAGCCACATACACCTAAGGTGGCAGGTTCAAATCCAGCCTGGGCCTACCAAACAACAATGATGGCTGCAACCAAAAAATAGCCAGGCATTGTGGCGGGCACCTGTGGTCCTAGCTACTTGGGAGGCTGAGGCAGGAGACTCGCTTGAGCCCAGGAGTTGGAGGTTGCTGTGAGCTGTGATGCCACGGCACTCTACCGAGGGGGCAGCTTGAGGCTCTGTCTCAAAAAAAAAAAAAAAAAAAATATATATATAAATATATAGTTTTGCCTCATTTACGTGATTATTGTGATAAGACATTTATGTTCTACACTTGACAGATTTGACTTGTACCCCTGCAACATGCTCCATAGGTGTGGTCCCACCTTTTACCCTCCCTCTATCAAACCTCCCCCCGCCCCTCCCTTCCCACTTCATTTCTGTCCTTCATCCTGGGCTATAGTTCTTTCTATCTTTCATAGCAAAGTATGAGTAAATATAAGTAGGTTTCATAGAAGTACTGAGTACATTGGATACTTATTCCTCCATTCCTGAGATACTTTATAAATTACTTTTAATATTAATTATATTAAAATTTAAAAACTACAGAAGAAAAAAAATCACTTATAATTCTATTGCCAGTTAGGGTATAGGATCTTTACAAGTTTTTGATTTTTCTGATTTTCCTCATTGAAATAATAACGTCCATAAAAGATACAAAAGAGGAATTCATAAAAGAAGAAATGTAAGTTGGCCAGTGAGCAAACTTCACTGATCATCAAGAAAATTACAATCAAAACACCAAGGCCTCATTTGTTGGCAATAATTCAAAAGATTGGAAAATATTCCCCTTTAACTATAGGCAATGCTGCATTTCCTTGGTTTGAGTACATATTGGGAAAAGGTTACAGAAAACAATTTGGTAATAAGTGTTAAATTCTATTTTTAAGCGTCATTCTACAGAAATATTCACATATGTGCACAAACATGTATGTGCAACAAGGTTCATGGAATCATTCTTTTTTTTTTTTTTTTGAGACGGAGCCTCAAGCTATCCCCCTGCATAGAGTGCCATGGCATCACAGCTCACAGCAACCTCCAACTCCTGGGCTCAAGCGAGTCTCCCGCCTCAGCCTCCCAAATAGCTGGGACCACAGGTGCCCGCCACAACACCCGGCCATTTTTTGGTTGCAGCCATCATTGTTGTTTGGCAGGCCTGGGCTGGGGATTCGAACCCGCCACCTTAGGTGTAAGTGGCTAGCGCCTTAGCCGATTGAGCCACAGGCGCTGAGCCCATGGAATCGTTCTTTATAGAATTCAGAAAGTTAGGAATCATCTGTATCAATAGAAAGTGATTAAATAAATTACAATGTACTTATATTAGGGGATTCTATAGATGTTTTAAAAAGTGAAGCAGTGAGAATCTATCTTAGTTAGTGGTGACAGGTGTGGGTTCAGTTTCAGTTTTCTGCATGTGGCTAGCCTGAACTCTACTTGCACTGGAAGTAACATCATCTTGCTCCTGCGAATACACCAGAGTGACATCTAGCGGCCATGTAAGACAACTTCAGACATTTACAGAGCCATACAGCGTTGCTAGAAGAGGCTTCACAGGTCTCCTTGTTCACCCCCATCTACATGATGCAGGAAGTTTCCCTCCATGCCCCTGACCCCAGCCGTCCAGCGTCTGCTTGGACACTTCCAGTGAAGGAGAATCAACAATTCCAAGATCTGTTCATTCAGCCCTACCAGCAAATTCTTCCTTTAATTGTGCTGACTTATGCCTATCTCCAGTAGAGTCTACCTTTTAGTCCTAATTCAGCTTTGTACCTCTACATAAAATGTCTTATCTCTTCTGACATATGAAGCTAGTTCTCCTGGTCCCCCGAATCTCTCTCTCCAATATAAACAGCGCTGGTACTACCACCAAATCACCTAACTCACCGAAGTGATAGGTATTAAACTGTGTCTATAGCATCATCTGTTTGCTTTCAGCAGTGGGGAAAAAATTAAAATTTCTGAAAATACCTTAGGAATAATAATGACAGTGCTAAACTAACTGTTTCCCCAGGGCAGTTGAGATCAGTCTGGCATAGAGAGACACTTAGATAAGTCTACCCTCTGTGAGGCTGTGTTCTTGACTCAATTTCTCTTCTTTGAGGAATGGCAGCCATATCGTTTTATATTACAGATTACACTATCGTGATATGATTGCTGAGTCAAAAGCAATGCTTCTAGAAAGAAAGGTGCACTCCACTCCTACTCTGTTTTGAGGGGAAAGTGAGGCAGAACTACTAGTATGTCATACTTAATCATATATGCAAATGTATTATTTTAAAATCACAGTTCCGGGTCAGTGGTGTTTCAGTGTTTTATTCTAGTGACCTAATCCCCAATTAAATCTTTAAGCTGAAACTCCAAATATAAACATGTCTGTTTTGGTTGAAGCAACCATGAGGCTAAGGCAGAGTGGAGCTGGAGGCGGGAGCTGGGCTCTCTCACTCAGAGAGAGCCCTTTGTCTCCTCCCCTAGGGGTCCTAGTCCACAGGTACCACCAAACTCCAATCTGGTACAATTGTTGCTGAGAAAATAAGAAATTTTATAAGAATATTTTTGTTCCATGCTCAGAAATAAATGTGAAAATCTTTGGAAAAAAATACATTCTAAGAAAAATAAATGCCCCAGTTAATCATTAAAGAGATCAGCAACCTAAAAACACCAATTACCTAAGAAGAAATCAAAAAGTTATCAGAGTTATCACCTTAAGACATTCCAGGCTTAAAGAGCTTCAGAGATGTGTGTTATTAAACATTCAAGGGACAAAATGTCTATTTCGTTATTTCAGAGCATACAGAGAGAAGGGTATCATCCAAATTGCTTTAACTAGACCAGCATAACACTGATACCAAAACATGACAAAGAAGATGGAAAAATCTAGACATCCATCTCATTTATGTGTATGTATACAAGTGTGTTATAGAATTGAGCAAAACAAAAGAATAATAAACCATATACAAGTAGATTTATTTTTTTAAACATAAGGCTGGAACAATTCAAGGTTATCTATCAGTATCATTCACTACATTTTGAGAGAGAGAAAATTGGTACTCTCAATAGATTCCCCAAAGCTATCTGTCAAAGTTAAAAATTAATTTCTGAGTTTTAATCTCTTCTAATAAAATAGTAATGAGCATGCTCATTAACAAAACTAAGTTTATGTCTCTAACAAAAAATATGTATCATGCCTGATGGTGAATTAAGTAGATTAAATCAATTATAATTTAACAGTGTTCTGAAAATATCAACCATTGAATCACAGAACAGAAAGATATATAAGATGGAAATGGAAGAAAGTAGGACATAGTTTTATTATTACTGATAACTTACATATTGGAATATTTATTTATACCTGGTCAAAATGGGAAAAATCAATCAAAAAGTATTTTAAAAAAAACAAGTAAATTCAAAAACAAAGCTACTTACAAAATTAATATTCAAAAATCAAGTTTTTCATATAAACAGTAACCAGGAGAAAATACATTGAAAGCATTCATCTTATTAGTAATGGGGGGGACTAAGAATAAAATAGTCCTAAGAAGGACTCAAAGGAATATTTTAATAAACTGAAAGATATACCCTAGGTAAGAAGTGTTAATTCTTTAGTCCTCTAAATTAACATGCAAATTTAATTCGATCACAATCACTGACAAGACAATTCTCATTCACATAGAAATTCAACCACATATAATATAATTATATAGAAAACACGCCAAAACAGCCAGAAATTTTGGGGAATAGACCCATAAGGGAAACTAGTTCTGCCAGATATCAAAATGTATAAAAGGTACCATAATAAAAACTTTGGTACTGATAGAGATACAGTTAAACAGATCACTGAAATGATTAAAGTCCAGAAATAGACCCAATACATATGGTTATTTAATCTGTGATAAAGTTTATGTTAACTTTATAATATGAGAGCTATTGTCTCTCAGCTTCAAAGCTATCCTTCCATACCTAATTTGTGACTTTTGGCTGGGATTCTGGAAACCACATTTCTGCTTTGCCAGGTGTCTACCTAAAGATACTGCCCACAGGGAGCGCTAGAGGGAGAGTGAAAAGCTGGAGGAAGGCAAATGTTCTTGAACCTTGGGGTTTACTTCCTGCCCCTGTTTGCCCCAGCAGCCTACATCTGTTGGTGTTACATCCTTTCCTGCATCAGTTGGTCCTGGATCCTGATTCCTTCACACCTGCAGAACCAAGCTCATTATTCTGGGCCTCTGTCCCATAGTGCCTGTCTCCAAACACCAAGATGAATTCCAGAGAGATCAAAGATGAAGATGTAAAAAATAAAATATTACAGGTTTTAGATGACAGGGAGGAGTGTAGAGAATTTGGGGGGAAATGGAAGTTTGTTCTGTAGCATCTATGATGCTTCACAGCCCAACCCCAGGTGCTGAGGTTCAAAGGCTATGTGGGCAATGCCAGTGGCACAGGTGGGAGCCTACAAGATAGGAGTGGCCCAGGAATGCTTACCTCTGTGCCAGAGAGATCCTGGAGATAAGCCTTCAAATGTCTTGGAGCAAGAAAAAGAGGGAATATTGTGGTATCTAGGAGTCAAGTTGAATAATCCGTGACTGGTTTCCATGTTGGTGTTGGTGAAAGAGCCACTGGGGTGAGGGGTGGGGGGTCAGTCGCAAGGAATCTTCAGCAGAGGATGCTCCAGGTGCTACCAGCCTTTACAGTTTGGGACTTATTAAAGGACTGATACCCTATCAGTGGCTCATACCCTAGTCTGAGCAGGAAGATGACAGTGTCTGCCCTGCTCTCAGGATAGCCGCTATCTAAAGACCCCAACAGCACCCAGACAGTAGAGCAAACAGAACCCAGGGAAACAAGTCTCCTCATGTGACTCAACGGCTAGAGCAACAAGAACATGTGGAGCACTGAAGGAGATCTAAGCTCAGCAAAAAGCAAGTCTTTCTGGTAAGATGGAAGATTGAACTAACCCTAAGAAGAGAAGACACTGTGTGATGCAAGCTGAAGGGAATGCCAGGTCCAAGGGAGGTTTTCTTTGGGAGGAAGTAGATACTTACAAGTGTTCAGAAAAGGAATGTGAGGATTTGCATCTGACTGTATTGAACCCCAAAGCCCAGGCCCTTCTGGCTCTGACAGCACTTCTCCAGGCTCTGGTGGTGGCCACAGACAAATAAGGACAGATACTGCTCTCAGGGATTTTAGGAAAAAAAGAGAACAGAGCAAGTGGGTAAAAGTCAATTATTCTGCACTTCAACCAGACGGGACTGTCACTGCCCAACACAACTCAGTTTATCTGTTCAGGAAACAAACTCTCAGGCAGACTCCTGCAGGCAGAGCCACACCTCAGTCCTGTCTCTTTTAAAACTCACCAAGTATCCAGAAGACCAAAACTCACACTACAACAAAGATACTTGTACCAGAATATTTATTGCAGCCCAATTCATAATTGCTAGGTCATGGAAGAAGCCCAAGTGCCCATCCACCCACGAAAGGATCAATAAATTGTGGTATATTTATACCATGGAATATTATGCAGCCTTAAAGTAAGATGGAGACTTTACCTCCTTCATGTTTACATGGATGGAGCTGGAAAATATTCTTCTTAGCAAAGTATCTCAAGAACGGAAGAAAAAGTATCCAATGTACTCAGCCCTACTATGAAACTAATTTATAGCTTTCATATGAAAGCTATAACCCAATTATAGCCCAAGAATATGGGGAAAGGGGAGAGGGAGGGTAATTGATGGGACCACACCTATGGTGCATCTTACAAGGGTACATGTGAATCTTTCTAAATGTAGAATATAAATGTCTTAACACAATAACTAAGAAAATGACATGAAGGCTATGTTAACCAGTTTGATGAAAATATTTCAGATTGTATATAGAACCAGCACGCTGTACCTCATGACTGCATTAATGTACACAGCTATGATAAAGAAAGAAAGAGTAAAATAAAACTCACCAAGTGTGGGCTGCACCTGTGGCTCAAGGAGTAGGGTGCTGCCCCACACAGCCTGTGTCCCTCAAATCTGGCTGACATAAAAAAGGAAAGATTTGAAGCCCCAGAGAATTTGTAGTGTGGCCTCTTCCTAGCCCCATCATCTCAGGCACATCTCAGCCACACAGTGACTGCTCTGTGACAACATCTTGCCATTATGGCTTTGAAAGCTTATATTACTTTCAGACAAGGAACCCTTTTTATTCCTGGTGTAACAATGTTTTTACCCAGCTATAAGAATATTTTCACTTTCTGGTTTCAGTCAAAAACACACTCACAAACTTTATTGTTATTATTTGGCACAACAGTCTCTCATAGGAGAATATCATGTGGACCAGACATGAATTCTTTGCAAGAATCAAAAACATATTGCCAAGCAAGAGGGATGTAGAGATAGGTAGCATCTTCTGTGGTTCTTCAGTGAGCTGTGCATATGCATTATTTTCTATGTGTTTTGAAGCACTGAGTTTTATTTTGCCCTGAAAGTGTTATCTATGATGTAATTTTATTTATAGCGCATTTTGAATGCAAGATGATTATGAAACCCCAAAATGCCAAATAACTGTTGACCCCTCAGATGCCTTCTCCACAAGTCTTTCTCCCTTCCCTGATAAGTTAAATAAACTCCATTATTCAATTAATAAATTTTTCTGTCTGTGAGTACTGTTAGGATATAGTGAATCAAAATAAAATGCATCGTAAGTTTTCCTTTTAGAATAAACAGAATTTATTTTAGCTAAGGACTTTCCCCCCTGAGCAGCAAGGTTTTCAGGAAAGATTTGACATATTTAAGCAAAGTATGGGTGTATTTTTTGGATTATCTCTACAGAGTAAAAATGAAGTCACTTTGCCCCATGGAGCTCCTGACCACTATTGCTGGAGAACTTAAGTCCTTTGGATCCATTGTACCTGTCTCTATTCCTTGCTGCAAACAGGAAGACAGCATTCTCAACAGGTTGTAATTGTGATCAGAGGGACCACGGTTTAGACTCTCACCAAAAGGAAATGACCTAGAGACCCATTGACTAAGGCCCAGGAAAAATCAAGTCAACATAAGATCTTGAAAAGGTATACCTCAGTAAGGGTTAGGTTTAACTGAAAATTACAGAGCCTCACCGTAACATTGCTTAAACAAAGCAGCGGCTTATTGCTCCATCCTACATAAAGGTCTGGAAAATAAGCAATGCAGGACTGATTTTGGAGTCCTATTCCTTGAAGTCCTCAAAGTCTCAAACTCATATCTTATTTCTGAATCATCCTGATGGTATAGGCTTTCCCTCATAATCCAAGAAAGCAGCTAAAGTGCCAGCTCTCACACCATATTCCAAGAAGTAGTACGGAAAGAGTGACAAAGAGGAAAGGGAGCAAAGGCTATATTCCAACTGTCCTTGAACAAAGATTTCTAGAAGCTACCATGCTTTCATTCTGCTTGTAACCCATTAGCTTTAACTTAGTCATGTGGCCACAGGAAATTCAGTTAACTACAGAACATACTGAGAAATACAGCCTTAATTCTGGACAACCATGTCTCTTAGCTTTGGCTGCTATAATAAAATATTATAGATTTAAACTACAGACATTTACTGCTCATAGTTCTGGAAGCTAGGAAGTCCAAGATCAAGGTGTCAGCTGTTTCAATTGTACATAGCGACATTTTTGCCTTTCATAGGTATGCGAGTGTGGGAGGAGGTGGGGGAGATCTTCTTGTAAGAGCACTAATGCCATTATCAGGGTTCCCCCCCTAGGAACTAATATTAACCTAATTACCTCCCAAAGCTTCTACCTCCAAATACCATCACATCAGAGATTAGGGTGATAAGTTTAGGAATAGCACAAATATTTACCTGTTCTGTCAAGTGACTTAGGTAAAAATTTGGGTTATTTTTGTTAAAGATGAAGAGACCAGATATTGGGGGACAATTAGTGATTTCTACCAGAGGTCTTCATAATTCTAATTCTGTATTATGTTGTTTTTAATGCAAGAATGGCCACTTATGGAAAACCTCATGCAATGGCCTGTGGAAACTTACTCAGCTACATTGAGAGGAAATAAAAGTCAACCAAATAGAAAATCAAAATTTTTATCTCTGTATGCATCTGTTTCCTAGCCTGTCTCACAATGGCCAAGGTTATCTTCTCAAACAACTGCTAGCTCATGATAAAATAGCTGTCACAGGTTTTAAAATATGAGCAGTAAGCATCAGTGATGAAGTGGGCAACATGACTGTAATTTGGATTATGGGGACGAGTGTACTGTGTTTATTATATTAAATAATAGCTTATGTGTTTGCATGGGGGCTTGGGCTCTTTGACTATTTCCAAATAACAGAAATGTCTTTCATCTTTTGGGACATGCTCCCAAAAAGTATGACAGTAAAATCTTCACTTTTATGTCTCTCTGATAAGATAAGATCACAGTTATCACAATTCTCTATCCTAGTAAATAGGCTTCTTATGATCTCACTGCGTGTTGCGCCACAGTGAACATGCAGCCAGAAGATCCATGGCCCTAGAACAAAGGCATCATGCTGGTTTCATCCCCCTGTCTGCAAGTTAGAGATGCACAATCATGACATATGGATGTGTACCTTCATATTTCAATTTGAGTCCAAAAGTATCATTGCAGAATTCATACATTATTAATTCCCCAAAGTAAACACATAAGAAATTCCAGTGAGAGAAACAGTGCAGATACCAATGGAAGGAGATCAGCTACCACGACATACACAGGGGCACACGACCAAGATTCCATAGTAAAATCACTAGAATTCACAGAAAACCCACATCCAGCTCAGAATTACCCTTCAGCCCTTTGAAGGACAAACTCCCTTTTTGCAGCCAGGGAGCCCAGCTCACGACAGAGAGAGACCATGTGCAGGTTTTGTTTGTATGCACCCTGCCTTTACCTTTGTCCGTGGTCATAATCTGTGCAAACTTTGTCTTCTCCACACACAAGTCAATGTTCAGCCAGACTCTAACTAAAGGGTTCTGAGTTATTCTCTGACTTTCTCACAGCATTCCTATTGTATTAGGATAAAAACCACTTCAAAGCAGAATTGATTCCCCAACAGTGAAACACTTACATTCCTTCCCTTCTACAACCCTCACAAATAGTCCTCAAAGTGACCTCCTGGCTCCACTGAATCTTCTGGCAGAAAATCCCACGTTATAAGAGGCAGCTGGGGCACATGATGCTTTAGCCCCATTTCACCAAACTTGACAGGCAAGGGTGCTGCAGGAACCACCAAGTGCTGGGTTTTGTTTGGGTCACACGAGGGTCACCTACATGAACAACTCCCATAATTTAATCAATGTGACAATTAACCTGAATAACATTATTCCATCAATATCAGAACCCGCAATGCTGGGCTAGACAGCCAAAGGCCTACATGATACACATGGTGGTTTAATTGATGCCACCTGCTTAAAATACTGAGGACTGATAACAGCTTGACTCATCCCACAGGTGTTGAATGTCTATAGTTAAAGGCCCACAGTCCTTACTACTGGCACCTACTCTATCCAGATTTACAACCCAGGTTAGTTTTAAAATTCCATGACCCTAAAGTACCTCACTGGTCTCTCCCATGTCCTCTCCTTTAAAAGAACACGAAGTTCTCACTAAGGGTTTCAAATGGTTTCACTTTCCTGGACTATAACAGGGACACCTGGGGCTGACCTTCGTTTCTACAGGGTGATTACAGACTTCATTTTCCAAGTGACAGGCCCTGGAAAGTGCCAGTCCCTCCAAAACCCTCCTGTGGTTAGCCACGCATTGGGATTTGACCCGTGGGACTGGCAGGTGCTGTGTTCCAACTGTTGGTGTAAGACAACAGCCCTTGGCCTGCCAGTATCTGGGCTATTTGACCACAAGGCGACATTACTTGCTGCCATTTTTTATCAGCCCTGTTGGCACATCTTTCTGATGGGTTTTGTTTTTAATTATTCTGAACTGAATGCAATTTTTAAAGTTTTAAGGTTCATGATTATTTTTGTTTAATTAGCAACTTTATAATTTTATAGGATGCTTTTTATTTTAACTGAGAAGTAGTCATGCCTCAGAGTGTTTTTTAAAAAGACTGGCAGGGTGCAGTGACTCACACCTGTAACCCTAGCACTCTGGGAGGCTGAGGCGGGAGGATAGCTGGAGCTCGGGAGTTCGCGACCACCCTGAGCAAGAGCGAGACCCCAGAGGAAGTCTTTCCAAGTTGAGTCTTACCCTTCTTTTTCTCCTACTTTGCTTCCTCCAGCTTCTCTCTCCCTTTTCCTTCCTTTCTTTCCCCTCATTTCCTGATGCAAACCAGTATCTGGATGGCCCACTAGAGACTACAGACCATGTTAGCAGATGAAAAAGAATGTAAAAAAGGCAAAAGAGAGAATCTGGTGATTATAGTAGAGGGTCATATGCCATCCATGGTATGCAAGAGGCCTAGAAGAAAGAGCACTAGTTTTGTATACAGATGGATTAACAGCGGTGTCCTCATTTGCTTTTAGGCTGCTGTCACATTGTGCCATTTACATTTGCCCAGGGAGAGCCAAAGTGAGCTGCTTTTGAAAGTGTCCATCTCTCTCTCTGTTTGCAAACCAAACTGGTTTGCCCATTAGGTAGACATCTGGCTTAGGGACCATGGCACACCTTCCTCATGGAGTCTCATTCTGAGACAGAGGCCAAGCTGTACTCTGTCATCTGAAACACAGGTTTCCCATCCAGAATCACAGAGAAACAGCTCTCAGATGGTGCTTTAGCCACACAAACGAAAATTGTTCTGCCTGGAATGATGGGAGAGTGAATGACTCCCCACAGCCATGGCATCACAGAGGTTCACTCAGCACCACCTCAGGGAGAAGAAGCAACTTGAGACCTCCCAGGCTATAGATAATACACCTTTCCCTGGGCCACTCAGGGTCACCTGCACACTTACAGAACAGCCCTGGCGCACACATGTCTAGGAACCAACCTTGCATTGCAAAAGAACATACACAGAGCCCATAAAGACCCACCGATAGAGTGATAGATCTTCTTTAAACACTGGGGCATTACAGGACTCTATGAAGCAGTAAAACTTTCTCCAGGCATGAAAAGTACAGACTGACAGAGCCCATTTTATCTATACGCCACTAAAGTTTAAGTGCCACATTGGACAAACATAACAGAAGAGAAAAAAAACAATAATTTCAGGAAAGGTGACCAACTCCTCAAGCAAAAAGGATTCAGCCCAGAAGATACTTCATGAACTTCAAGAAACTTAGAAACTCAGGGCTAGCCCATATAGCACCTGAGTTTCCATTCAGAAGAATACTGGCTGCCACCCTGCTTTCCATCTCATTCCAAAAAGCAGCAAAAAGTTGAAGTAATTCCAAAAAGACTTTTCTGAAGTTAATAGTTTAGACCCTAAGAGGAAGAGAGGATCCCACTTTCTCTTCCCATCCTTTAGCATCAACGTGCGTGTTCTTTCCCACATATAATTTATTCAGCAGCTACTACATACAAAACAAGGCATTATACACTGGAAAGGTAATGGCCAGGGCCCTGCCTTCAGGATCATGCCTTCTTATGGGAGAAAAGCCACTTTACTAGTAACAAAATAAGATAATTATAGATTATCCGTAATAGTTGTGAATGAAATAAACGAGGATATTATGATGATACTGGCAAGAAGAAAAGGGGAAAAAACTTTATATGATGTGTTCTGGGAAGTAAAAAGTAACTATACTGTGGGCTTTACTGAATGCATTTTATTTGTTCCTTGTCTCAGAAGGTCCATTCTGGAAGGAATCTCCAAACAGCCTTTAATTCATTCTTCTTCTCTGTCTGTGGACAGCATGACTCAAAAATGATCCCAATGAGATGGATGTCTGTCCTATTTTAAAGCAAGCAGATTCCAAATATTGTTCTTATGATATTCTATGGTTTTCTAATCCTTAGCCATGATGTTTCTACTTTGATCCAGCTTCCTGCATTACTTGATTTAAGCTGCTATCATTTTTAGACATGGGACAATCATTTGAGTCTATCCCTAGGTTGCTGAGCCTTGCAAGCTAAGTTTGGATCACAAACTACTTGTTGAAGACCTAAAAACTATTATTATCCCACCAACAAGGCTTCTTTTCTTCAGACACATGTGTTTTGTTTATTTAACCTTCAAACACAGATACTATTTTCCACCCTTTGGTTTTTCTAAAGTGACCTCTTCTGGAACATCTCGAATATCTGACCTTGCTATATGCAAGAGCCCTCTTTGGACAAAGTAAGAGCATGTAGTTTGTATTCCAAACTCAGCTTACAAGGCTCAGCAACCTAGGGATGGTCTCAGAGGATTGCCTCAAGTCCAAGGTTGCCTATGGCAGAATGCTTCCTTCAATCTGTGTGCCTTCCTCAATATGGCATTCACAGATGTGAGTTGGAGAAGTGATTCCTTAAAACTGGCTTTGTTATTTTACTTCCCATCCCCCAAATTTCCAATGGTGTCTCATTGCCTAAGATAGTCTCCTGACCCCCACCTGGCTATTCTTAATTACAGGGTGTATTTTAGGCTATGTCCCCACATACACTGCTAGTTTCTTTCACTCTGTCTAATTTTCTCTCCCTCTACCACAAAGCTATTCTTGTTTGTTTTAAGAGCATATCAGTCTCCTTTGATTCCTGAAATACTATCGTGATTATTATTCAAATTTCTTTTTCAGCACACTTTATATAGCTACGTAAATCCTGCTATATAACAGAGGGTTGAGGATCCAGGCAATGGACAAGCACCACCCATACAAAATTCAAGGAGCCAGATATGAAATGCACAAAAATGCAAGTTTGGATAATAATATATATCATTTTATCATATATATTATGTTATGCATCACACATTACAGGATACATACTATGTATTATTTTATTCTCCTCAATACATTCGTTGGCATATAGTAGATATTGGCCAAATAGGCACTGAACGACAAAGGTCTTTAGTGTTATGCCTTATTTCA
>CAUYQV010040217.1:0-42207 GCA_963574575.1 Galagoides demidoff
AGATTTAAGCAAGAGTTATTAGTATCACTGTGCACCATTTGTTTATTTTCTGCTTTCTGGAGATGTCCATATTGATTCAACTTTTGTTTCTCTGAATTATTTGTAATTAAAAAAAATAAACAGTACAATTTGCTTTCTGAAAGAAAAAAAATAAGCCATAGCTCCAATTAATAAAGGAGGAAGAAATAAAATAGACTACTACCATCTTGCAATTACCACTGAAATAACTGATCTAAGCAATGGTGAGCTGGAAACAGCTTGTGCCAGCTTGTGAAAGCTGACTATGGGCATCTGTTCCTAGCACCACATTCAGTGGCGCATCAATAGGAGTGAAATTAGCCATGTCAGGAGTGTTTACACCATGAAAACTGGCAAACGGATGGTTATTAAACATTTACCACATACCCTAAATGTAGGTAGGCAATGATGGTTGACAGCTGATAAAACTATTATTTGAATAATTGTTGGGATTGCTCACTGCCCATAGCTCAGTGGTTAGGGCGCTGGCCACATACACCAAGGCTGAGGGGTTCGAAACCAGCCTGGGCTTGCTAAAAACAATGACAACTGCAACAAAAAAATAGCCAGGCATTGCAGCCGGGCACCTGTAGTCCCAGCTATTTGGGAGTTCATATGCATTCTAGAAACTGGCTATACTAAAAGAAAACTGCATATTGTTTTGGCAAAAGAATTACTTTAGTCCAAGAGTTGGAAGTTGCTGTGAGCTGTGACGCCACAGCACTCTACCAAGGGCAACATAGTAAGACTCTGTCTCAAAAAAAAAAAAAAAAAGAAAGAAAGAAAAGAAAAGTTGTTAGGAATCTTTATCGTAACACATGGATCAGACAAATACTACACAAACCCACTATCAATCAAACATCCCAAAAGAAAGGCCCTGGGAATCAGGGATCTCCTAAGGTTCTGCAGCAGGAAGTATACAGCATCATAAGGCACTATTCTTACGTTCCTTTTGGAAAGATGTTTGGAGAACACTTAGGGATCTAAAAATAGACCTGCCATTCGATTGAATTAATGTACACAACTAAGATTTAATAAAATAAATAAATAAATAAATTCTCTACTGATTCTAACCAAGCCTAGACCTACCTGCCAGTTTATAGAAAATACAGGAGATGGAAGAACAAATAAGCAGTCACAAACAGAATGTGGGAAAGTCTGCAGGATGAATGATTTTTTTATGAATGAATAAGTAAATGAATAGCAAGGAGGAAAAAAAAGATTCAGGGAGAAACTTATAGATTAAATAAGACTTAAGAGACGTCAAAACAGGTACAATGTTCATGTAACTTTGTTAGAATTCTGATTTGAACAAGCCACTATAAAAAGATATACTTGAAATAATTCAGGGAACTTGAATGCTGGCTATATGTTAGATGTTATTAAGGAACCACTATTCCAAAATTATTACCTGTTAAAGATGTATACAAAGTATTTATGAAATTATATATTATATGGGATTTGCTTCAAAATCATCTGGAAATGAGGATTCTTTACTTTCACATAAATTTGAAATTTTCCATAATGCACTTTTAAATAGTATAGCCAGTGTCTAGAATGCATATGAAAAGAGACAATTAACAGCTCTGATGTGGATTTATCTCTAAGACTTAATGCAGCATGGAGAAAATACGTATAATGTGGTATTAATTAAAGACAAAGAAACATGACATTTATTTCATAGGTACACAGAGACATTCATAAATGTACTAGAAAATGTCACAAGGAGGCATTCCCTGAGGACGACACTGGGCTTAGTAGGAATAAGGTCAAGGAACAGATCTGTAATGTCTGAATTTTATACACAAAAAGATACTTGTCTGTTACTTCAATAAGTTTTGTAAACATTTAAAAAATAAAGGTCATAGTACAGTAACATTTCCCACTCCATCCTCCAGGGATTCCTGTTCCTCCCTCACACACCCCAGTTGAAGCTCTCACCCAGCGGGGAGCACAGGTAAACCTGAGGAAGGAAATAAAAGAGAATGCACCCTCCCCAGTAGCAGGGCTGCTGTGCCCTCTGTAAATCTTTGCTCGGCTTTTAGCTTTTCTGGCCATAAACCCATGAACTGTGCTAGTACAGAAACTTTCAAATAGTTATTAGAAAAGGAATAAAAACCTCTACCAAACAAGGTAAGGCAAAAAAGCAGCCAAAGCTGGACAGCACACTGTAACCACAACTTCCAGAGATTGATACCAGTTTGTATCTAGATGTTCATGCTGAAGACCAGCACAGACGGGCCTGGAAACACCTGAACTGGATTTTTTCCTCCAAAAATGTATGTCCAGCCCAATAAGCCAAATGTACTTCTCTATGTTTAAACAACATCTGGAACTTCAAATCTCATGCCAAAGGGCCACTACAGTCAACATCTTTTATCTCCCAACTACTGAAAAGCACAAAAGGACACCTTAATGCTGTGGCCCCCAACTCCAGGCCACGCACAGCAGGTGAGCAGCAGGCAACTAGTGAAGCTTCATCTGTATTTACAGCCACCCCCCTTCACTGGTGTCACCACCTGCACTCCCCCTCCCTCAGATCAGTGGTGGCATTAGATTCTCATCGGAGCTCAAATCCTACTGTAAACTGCATGTGAGGGATCCAGGTTGCACTCTCCTTATGAGAATCTAATGCCTGATGGTCTGATGTAGAGCTGAGGCGGTGATGCTAGCTCTGGGGCCATCTAGTTGCAGGAAAACAAACTCAGGGCTCCCACTGGATTTACATTATGGGGAATTGTGTAAGTATTTTTTAATATATTACAATGTAATAAAAATAGAAATAAAGTACACAATAAATATAATGCACTTGAATTATCCTACCTGTCTGTGGAAAAACTGTCTTCTATGAAACTAGTCCCTGATACCAAAAAGGCTGGGGATTGCTGCCTTCATGCTCTAACAATATGAATGCTCTGAAAGCAAGGAACCAGGCCTAGAAATCTAGAAGGCACTCCTTGGCCCTTCCAAGACAAATGACTGCAGTGGCAGCAAATGGCCCAAGTCTGAAGATGACTCATGGTTCTCAGCTGGCTGGTGAAGGAGGGTGAGGCCTGTGATCCCAGGAATAATAGCATCATTAATAATAGCATACAGTCTCCTGCTCTGTCCTAAGAACTCAACCTCCAGCAGGGGAAGTTTAACAGGACACATCTACTAAAAATCTGACCAAGTAGATAACTTGGAAGGGGCAACTGAGGTAGAGAAAAGAGAAATACTGCCCCCCTCCTTTTTGAGATTGCAGAGCGTAGGCTCTAGCATGGGACTACACAAGTTTAAACCCTAGCTGCAACAGCTACTAACTCCATGACCTTGGGCAAACTAACTTCTGCACTTCAGTTTCTGCATCAGTAACAAGGGGATAAAATAGCATCTACCTCACAGGATTACCAAGAGGATTAGAAATAATGCATATAAAGTGATTTAAATGAGTCCTTTACAAAAAGTGATATTCAGATTCATATCACAGACAATGACTAGCATATCCAGTGCTATGTGTGAATGGAGTAGACAGCCCAAAAGAACTCTTGCAAATAGGGAAACCTGGCTTAGGACATACTGGTCATTTCACAGGTAAAGCACATACTACTAGGTCAATTGGTTTCACAGGTGAGAGGAAAAAAGTAAAACTGAATGCAAGTATTCAATAACTATCCTTTTGATATTTTCCAAACACTAAAAGAGATTTCCTTCTTAATGTGTGGGTAGCTGAAGGATTAGTTAAGTATTTAGAAGTCTTAACTCATTACCTAAGTTAAGGATAAGACATGTCCAAATAAACTAATAGAAAGTTCAATAAGGTTACAGGATAGAAGATTAATATGTAAAACCCAATTTTATTTCTATACACTCGTAGTAAAGACTGTGAAAATGAAAACTTTTTAAAATTTCATTCAGAATACTATCAAAAAGGATAAAACTCTTAAGAATAAATTTAACAAAAGAAGTATAAGACTTATACACTGCAAATTACAAAACACTGTTGAAATAAATTTAAGGAGCTAAATAAATGGAAAGACATGCTATGTTTATGGATTGGAAGATTTAATTTTTCTTTGAGTCAGAGTCTCCCTCTGTCACCCAGGCTAGAGTGTCATGGACTCAGTCTACCTCATTGCAATCTCAAACTCCTGGGCTCAAGCGATCCTCCTGCCTCAGCCTCCTAAGTGGCTGGGGCTATAGGCACACACCACCACACCCATCTAATTTTTCTATTTTCAGTAGACACAGGGTCTCACTCTTGCTCAGGTTAGTCTCAAAGTGATCCTGACCTCAAGTAAACCTCCTGCCTTGGTTTCCCAGAGAGATTATAGGCATGCTCCACTGTGCCCAGCCAGAAGACTTAATATTAAGATACCAATACTAACCAAACTGATCTATGGATCTGGCATGATCCCTAACAAAATTCCAGTTGTCTTTTTTTTTTTTGCATAATTTGACAAGTTGGTCCTGAACTTCATGTATAAGTATGTGGAATTTTAAGGTAATAAGACTCACTTCCTGATTTCAAAACTTACTACAAACCTACAATTATCAAGACACTCTGATACTGGCATAAGGACAAACACAGAGCAATGGAACAGAACTGAGAGTCCAGAAATAAACCCTAATATTGATAGTCAATTTATTATCAGCAAAGTGTTAAGAAAATTAAATGAGGGATTACTAGTGTTTTCAACAAATGGTACTTGGACAACTAGACAACCACATGCAGAAAAATGAATTTTGATTCCTATCTCACACCATATACAAAAATTAACTCAAAATGAATCAAAGATATAAATGTAAGACTTCAAAGTATAAAACTCTTAGGAAAAAAGAGAAGTAAATGTTTGTGACCTTCAGTTAGGCAGTCATTTCTTAGATAAGATTCTAAAGTGTAAACAACAAAAGAAAAATAAATAAATTTAACCTCATCAAAATTAAAAACTTGTGTGAGTCAAAGGACACCATCAAAAGGTGAAAGAACAACCCACGAATGAGCAGAAATATTGGTAAATCAAATGTCTGAAAAGGAAGTTATAGCCAGAGTATACAAAGAGTCCTCACAATCAACACTAAGAAGATGAATACCCCAATTCTAAAAAATCTATCTAAAGATTTTGAACATGCATTTCTCCAAAATTGACATAAGTCTGGCTGATAAGCACACAAAAAAATGTTCAGCATCATTAGCCAGAAAATCCAAATCAAAACCACAATAATAACAATGCCACTTCATACTCACGAGGATGGCTGAAATAAAAAAGACAACAACAAGTGTTCCGAAGATGTGAAGAAATGAGAATCCTTATATACTGCTAGAGAGGTGGTGAAATGGGTGTGGCTGCTTTGGAAAATAATTCAGTAGATGCTGAAAATATTCAACATAGAGTTACTACATGAACCAGAAATTCCATCCCTACACGTATACTCAAGAGAAGGGAAAACATATGTTTATACAAAATTTTGGACACGAATGGCCATAGCAGAATTATCCACAATAGTCAAAAGTGGAAGCAACCCAAATATCCATCAACTGATTAAACAAAATATGGTCTACCCATATGATGAAAGATTATTCAGCCATAAAAGGAATGAAGTACTGATCGATGCTACGACACGGATGAACACTATGCTAAATGAAAGAAACCAATCACTAAAGACCACCTAGTGTATGATTCCACTAATATGGAATGTCTAGAACAGGCAAAGCCATAGAAATACAAAGTTTGGGGTTGCCAAGGGCTGAGGGACAAGGGAGAGAGTGGGAATGACCAGTAATGGGTGTATGGTTTCTTTTGATGAAAATGTTCTGAAATTAGATTGTGCTGATGTTAGATAATACTATTAGTATAGTAAAAGCCACTGAATAGTATGCTTTAGAGGGGTGAATTTTAGGGTACGTGACTTCTATCTCAATAAAGTTGTCATTAAAAAAAAAAGTGCCCAGACTACTAAGTTGAACCCTTGGCTGGCTGTGCACTGTGGCCCCAAAAATTTGGGGGTGGGGCAGGAATCGCATAATCCTACTAAATTCTTAAATCCTACTAGATTTTAAAAGGGAACAACCAGAATAATAGCTCTCACCGGAATAATACAATAAAGAAATTAATAGTGTCAGAGCTGTCTGTGTGGCCAAATTCATCCTTTAGAGAACTTCAAAGGTAAGTCTGGTCTTAAGAACATCTCTTACTCCCGAGGCAGGGGATTACCTGTTTATCAAGTTACAGAAACAAATATTCATTTGTAAAAAACCCAGGACAGACTTCTCAGTTCCCAGCTCAATAAACACAGCCACTTTTCAAGTTTAGACAGAGCCTTTACCATGACACTTTGCCCAATTATACATCTCACATTGGAGGCTTTGGGAAATCCTCCCAAACTATTCCTCAGTGTCGGAGGGGCACTGAAAAATAATCCAAAGAATATTATCACAGCTTTAAAGAATGCTCCAGAATGCTTCTGTCATTTCAGCTACATTCCAGGAGGTGGTAGCAGATGGTTATAAAGATACCCAAGGAACAGGATCGTAGGCGAGTTTGAGACAGGTAAACTCAGGCGAAAAGACTTCTCTAGAACTCTTAGGTACCATCACCGCAGCTAAAGGATCAAAAGCAAATTTTTATAATAGGCAACATCTGTACCTGCAGCAAACTTTAAAACATACAAATAGGTATTCAACAGAAAGCAAGCCTTTTCTCCCAGTGCCGTCTCCGGTCACATTGTTCCCTTTTCCAGAGGCAACCATCATTACCAGCTTAAGTATCTTTCCCAAAACTGTCTATACATTTACAAATATACACGTTCTGCACCATAGCTTTTTCATCTAATTTATCTCAGGTAGCTTTCCATGCAGTACACATACCTTACTCTTTTTAATAGCTTCATAAGATCCCATGGTATGGATGCACCATAATTTATTAACCATGAAATGAATTCTTATTATCAGTCTGTCTACAGCAGAGATAGGAAATTAGCCCCCTATGGGCAGGCACTACCCATGGATGTGTTTATTCAGCCATCATAATGGCTTTAGTGTGTGCATCTCAATGGATATGGCCATGTGGGGTATGGTAGAGACAGTTGCCCATCAGCATCCACTTCCATCTTTTAGAGGGGTCTCACTGGGAAGTGGCTGACCTACCAGGGCCTACATTTCCCAGCTGCCTGGCAGCTTGGCAGAGCCATGGGACTAGATTTCCCCTGTGCCAGTGGAGTAGAAATGGTCAAAGTCTGTGGTCTGAAGCCTCCTCCACATGATCTCTGCCCCTTCTGCCAGGTGGACATGCAATGACTGGAACAGGGCTATTGTGGCAGAGGCAGAGCTGAGGCTTTCTGCTGTCACCATGGAAACCTCAGGCTGCAAACCTTAGGCATGGTTCTGGAAGAGGTGGGTCAAAGTCAAAAGTGAGGGGGAGAAATTCCCACAAACCCAAAAGAACAGAAGAAACACCTCTTATTTAAAAAAAAAAATTACCTTATGAAAGTAACTGTTTCAATGAGGAAAAGGAGGTTGGATACTGGCTTCACGGTGTGATTTTTCTTGCAGAAATTTCAGTAATAAAAGAATATTCCACAATAAAAGATATTTCATGGCTATAAATACAGAGCTATAAAATTTAAACATCTCTGAGCAAGCCCCGAGTCTGACTGCCTATAGGTTTTGTACCACCGCAGCTATGTGGGACTGTGAGGAGACGGCTCCAAGAGCTGATCAGCTGTTACAGATGGTGACCTCCCTACTCCACACGGTGATCACAGTGCATCAACTTCTCCTTGTGACGACACACGCTTTAGGTTTGATGTCAGTACCTAGAGCCCTGGGATAGTCTAAGCTACTACAAATCACACGTCCACACTCTCTTTACAGATATCGAAGTTGAAGCCAGTTGTCCCACATTTCTGAAGTCAGCCTTGCTCATTTTTAAATTCTAAATCAGCCCTTTGTTCTTTTTCCCCACTTCATGTCACCTATTTTCATAAATCTGAAGGCATCAATGCCACCCACTTCAGTGCTATTCCCTCAAATCCTACTGGAATCCTAAACCAAGAGCCTGTGGAATCTCCTCCCTTTGGTTCCACAATCTTTTACTTCATTTCCTGATTCTTCCTTTCTATAAACATATCACTCCTGTGTAACAACTATCCCACCTTTCTCTTCATTTTCCTCTTTTACTCTTGCTTCTTTCCATCTTTGCTCCATTCCATTTCATCTCCACAGGATCGGTCCACTTTAGGCTACTCAGTCTTGGTAGCTTAGGTTCATTCACTGTTTCCCACAATCCCGTGAGACCCATCTTGTTAAACACCAGCTTTGTTTCATCTTTCCCTTTCAACTCACATCCGTATCTGGCTTCATCCCACATTATCTTCTCTTGTCTTTGATTTTTCTTATTCTTCCATCATTATAAACAGGGTGGCCCAGGAAGTTTGTCTTTTAAGTGATACAGGTGGCAGAAAGAGGGGAGGTGGGGAGTGAAAGGAACAGGGCCCCAGGAGAGTGGCAGGTGAGGGTAGCTTCCCCACATTACCAAGCTAGGGAAGTCCAGAACCTCCCAGGCAAAATGAAGAAAAAAGAAGTTATTCCATGGTTAAGCAAAGACAGATGGAGCAACAGAGGCTGGCTAAGCCTTCAAGCAGGCACTTCACAAAAAAAAGGAATATTACTGGCCAGTAACAATATGGAAAGCTGCTTAGCCTGTCTAGCAATCAGGGAAATGCAAACCTTTGTTTATCTTATAGGTAATGATTAAAAAGATGAACGTGAGCCAGTGCTGCCAAGAAGACACTCTCAGATACTGTGAATGACAGATTCCATTTACAGATCTTAGTCTACAGAAGAGTTTGGCAACATAAATCTACACTTTAAACATCTAAAGTGCTTGACCCTACAACTCCAAAGTGCAGGATTTAGCCTACAAAAATAACTACAGGAGGAAACAAATATGTGGCTAGGAACTCATTACCAACCTCTGCCTGTTTACTGCAGATAGCGTGAGAGCATGTGGTGTTGTAGGGGAAGCTAGTGAAGGGAGGGGGCTGACCTTGTCCGGGGAGGAGGAGGAAGAGGGAGCAGTAGGAACGTGAGGAGGCCATGAGGATGGAGAGAGGGGCTTGCAAGGGTGAGAAAGGAGCAGGGGTGGGATCAAGGTAGTAGGTGTGCTTGAGAGGAAAGTATGAAGAGAAAATTGGGAGATGGGGGACAGAGAGAACGCTCCATCAACATGTGATCAATTATGTCCATATCATACAGGCATTAATGGAATGATGAAGCTCTCCATACGAAATAGAAAGACATTTAATTGAAAAGATCAGGATACAGAAGAGCAAGATAGTATGATCCCATTTATCTAAAGTGAAATAGAAAGATCAGTGTGGCAAAGGGATTACTATATGGATACCACAGTTCTCATGGGGGGAGGGCTCTGCTGGTGGGTTTAGATTCCACTTCATATGTTTCTAGTCTGTCAGAATTTTAATTATTTCTAACAACATGCAACGCACTAAAATTTTACATAATTTAGACAGACCCTTGTACTGTCTTGTGAGAATTAACACGGACCTAAGTAGATGCGGTAAAACCACTTGCTTTTCATACTGCAGAAGCATTCTATTCCTCATGGGATAAATTTAAACTGCTCATTAAAATTTCATTTGTGTAGCTTTGTACTGAAAAGTCAGTGGGCTTAGGCTATTAATACAGGTGTCACTCATCTAGCCAGTCTTTGTCCAAAAAGAATTTTAGATTTATCAGGCCCTACCACAAAAGTCCTTATCAAACCAAAAGACTTTTCATCTTAAAGTCATACAGACACTGGAGATATCAAAGGGAGCTCTCTTAATCCAGGTGCTCCTGAAAGCAGCCCCTGAGACAGGGATGTGGGCACAGGTATTTTAGCTGGGTGTGGTGAACATGAGACAGTGTAAGAGGGAAGCAAGCCACGAAAATGTGCATTCACGAATGGGGCACTATGGCAGGCAGCGGGCTGTGGGCTCTCCGTGAGGCTTCTGAAAAATTGGGTAGGAAGAACCACAGAACTGTGCCCTGGAGGTCAAGGGAGTGAGGGGCTTTATCCTCATTAATGGAGGCTTGCCCTTGGAGGCATTTAATACTTGGCACTTGTAGGTCAGGGAATACGGGCCTCAGACACATATTGTGGTCTATGGGCCAAACATGCACTGCAAGTTGAGTATTCCTAACCCAAAAAGCCAAAATCTGAAAAGCTCCAGAATTCAAAACTTTTTGAATGCTGACATGATTCTCCAAGGAAATGCTCATTTCAGATTTTAAATATTTGAATCAGGGATGCTCAACTGATAAATATGTAATGCAAATATTCCAAAATCTGAAACACTTCTAATCCCAAGCGTTTCAGATAAGGGATATCCAACCTATATTCAGACTGTGTTTATTAGCTCACCCAAACCTTCCAAATCCATGGAGTATTAACTCTATTTTATAGATTAGGAATATGAGATGCACAAGATTAAGTCCCTTGCTGAAAATCAAACAGTTAATAAGCAGCTGAGCTGAGCTCCAAATCCAGTTTTGTCTCTTCCACGATATGATGCAATGTTGTAAAACCACAGCATGTAAATTCTCAAATACAGCTGGCACCTCCTGGCTGGATCACATAGCCTGAGAGATGATTGCAAATTTCCAGCCTCCCTCCTTGCAAGAATAAGATACTAAGATAGCTTCCCAGATTGTTTTAATCTTCTTGCATCCATAAAAAATATTCTGGGTCATAATCCACCAGCCATGTGAAACTTTTATAGCATCATCACCCATGGTTACTCCACCCTAAATACCAGTTGCTATGAAATTATGCCAGAATTTGGATCAAAGTATGGGGGGAAATTCAAGGCAAATTTTTGTCTGATGAACTCATGGCAGAGAATTAAATTTCATACAGAGTTCCAGATTCTAGTATATTAAAAAACAATCTATAACTTGACTGTGAGGAGAGTACTTTATTAGAACAAATAAAACATGCTGAGCTCTGCCCAGACACAGAGGTCACACTAATGTGTGAGCCAAGAAGAGTCTTTTCTTGCTTTAGTAGAAATGATAATAATCTGCAAATCACTAGCATCTGAGGCTGGCTTGATTTAAAATGCACATCGATACAGAAAAAGTTCCAGGAAATCATTGTATTTATAGTTTGCATGCATGAGTCAGTAGAAAGGCCCTTGGTGCTCTCAAAATAACATTTGGTGATAGGATAGGACAGGACACTTATATCCTATCACCTTCACAAAAGCAAAGGCATGTCTCTCATCCTATTCCCTAGGTTCCCTAGGAGGACATCTACCATTTCATAGCAACCCAGGGGGCACAGACAAACCATTAGTGTATAGCTGCTAGCTCAAGAAAGTTCCATTCCTAGAAGTCCCAGAGCAGCCCACCCGAAGGGCCCTTTGCCCTAGACCCCTCCACCCACCATTCAACAGTCAGTCAGATCTTAAAACCCCCTTAGTATTAAACCCTACAGGGTACATGATCTTTTCCATGGAGATAAAACGTAGGAGAAGGTTCTGACTAGGCAGTGATCATCAAGATCTTTCACATAAGAACTGTACAAGCATCTGAGGAAATGGCAGACAGAAATCTATCTTGTTTCCAAATTATTATGATGCAGAGAATAAGACCCCAGCCATGGACTCGGTGGGCTGTCTGTGGCTAAAGTATTTTTATCCCCTTGATAAACAATTTCATAATTCTTTTTTTTTTTTTGAGACAGAGTCTCACCATGTTACCCTCACAGTAGAGTGCTGTGGCCTAAAAGCTCATGGCAACCTCCAACTCTTGGGCTTAAGCAATTCTCTCGCCTCAGCCTCCCAAGTAGCTGGGACTACAGGTGCCCTCCATGATGCCCAGCTATTTTCTGTTGCAGTTGTTATTGTTGTTTTATCAGGCCCAGGCTGGGCTCGAACCCACCAGTCTAAAAGTATGTGGCTGGCAGCATAACTACTGTGCTAAGGGTGCCAAGCTGAGAATTTCATAATTCTTCATCCATTGTTAAGTATGGGCAAGGCTCCAGACACATGGGCTATATATCTGTCTAGAATTGCTTTCCCTCCCAAGAATACCACAGCCACATGAAGACCTTCATGGGATGGGAAATTGCCAGGTTTGCTCTTTCTTCAGATTCACAAAGGTCTCTCTGGCACATACATATCCACTGGCTCCAACAGGAAAGGGAAGGGTTCAGGGGGCAAAGGGGCATTTCACCTGGCACACTGGGCTGGAAGACTTTATTCAGATCCAAGGAGGCAGCTCTGGAATGGGTTTTCTGTGGCCGTGGTGGTGGGGTGGGAGGGTCCTCACCCCTTTTCATGGCCTCTTCTATGGAGGTGCTAGAGTAAGATCTGTAGCAAAATAAGGGAAGGTCAAAAGGGAAAAAGCAAAGCTTTACTCTCTTAAGTTGGGTTGAAATGGAAAATTTCCTAAAGTCAAAGTGATTGCAAAGGACTGGTCAGCTACCAAAGAAGCCATAAATTCTATTATCCTTTGGATGCCACTATTGACATTGTCCAAATCCAACCACGAACTTGGGTCTTTTTTGCCTCTTTGCTCTTATTATACCTTGCTTTAGAACTAAATTTATCCCTCCTAAAAAGTCAGTTATCCCTACAAATCAGTTTCTATTGGAATTGTTAATAAGAATGACATGCAACTCCTTGGCTTATGTACTTCCATGTTTTAGCAGAAAGGCTTCATGATATTAACTGACTACAAAACACACCTCCTATTTACTTACAAGCGTGATAACAGGTCCATGTGGAATTGTGACAGATAAACTGAAGGTAAGAATCAGTGTTTGAGGGGAAAATGCCACAAATCAAGTTCAAGAAAGGAGAACACGTATCAATCAGGTTGAGAGGTCTAGCTTATCTTACCCTGAGGAATTGGGTTTGGGCAATTTTCAAAGCTGAAGACTCATTACCTTCTTGCTTAATCTGTAGCAAGACACAGTTAACTAACTTCTGAGACTGCAATTTTAATAATGGAATTTAAAGAAATAGGAACTAAAAAACTGATCAAAGGTCACATAGATAGAAAGTTACATAGGTTCAATTCAAACTCTAGTGTCTGTTTCTAAATTCCATTTTTAAAATGTTCTCAGACATTTATTATCAGCGAGACAAGAAATCCTTTAGCAGTAGCAGCTGGAATATTTATCAGACACTTATTTACTTCAGATTAATGTGAGGATACAAACGACTAGGTTACAATGTTTACGTCTGTAGATAGTAAACTTATTTATTTTCTAAATTAATCCAACTCTGACCACTGATCTATGGTTTAGGAATGTGTTTCAAAGATAAGTTCCCAATACACTGAACATGAGAGGGATCTAAGAAATAGATGTGTGTGTCTGTTCTATTTAGCTTCTCAGCAAACTGTATGTCAAAGCATAAAATGACCTTTGAGGTCGAGATATGTCCCGGAGACAAATTAGCCTCAGAAAACTGTTCTTCGCATTTAGCTATTAGGCTGGCACTTAGGAAATTAGAATCCATCAATTACTATTAAGCCCCTTCAGTTCTTAACAGAGCTGTTTTTGACACAGCGAGTTTGTTTTTGGTTTCTTTTTTCTGAACTAGTTTCTCAAAAGTTTCTTTGTGGCAGTCAAGGATTTTGTGTGTTATACAAGGTTCTAATCTTTAATAAAGCCACCATAATGGCGCACAACATGTTCTGGGGTGGTCCCTGTAACATAACTGACAAGATAGGCAAGGCAAAGGCAGGTAGAGACCAGCAGGGACAAATGCTCGAAAACTTCAACCAGAGTCAAGGAGAGTGAAAATGATGACTTTTTAAAATTGGAACTCTTCATTTAAAAAGGATATCAGAGACCCTCGCTAGAAATTAAAAGGACTTCCTATGTCACATTTAGCTTTAGTGACATTTCCCACTCAAGAAAGAATAATGTGTTTGTATATAAATAATGTATGTGCACATAAAGTTAAGCACACTATCCTATACCATATACCTCATAATTTCCTGGGTTTCCTTATAGAAATCTTACAGTTTCGACCCTTGCATTTAGGCCTATGAGCCATTTCAAGTTTATTTTCCTTTATGATGTGAACTAAGGGTAGAGGTTCTATTTTGCATATCTGTTCTTACTGCATTTTGAAAAGATCATTCTCTGTCTCATTGAATTTCCCTGGCATGCTTTTTGAAAAGTAAAAAACCATGTATTTATTTGTATGTGCCTAAAAAAGGAAGAACAGACCAGTTTAGAAGAACAATAAGCATTCTTTAGAACTCAAATTCATATAAACTTTTGGTATTAAAAAATGAAAAAAAATAACCTGTATGTTTTTATTTTCATGTGGAAAATTACTGAATATCAAATAAGACTGTATAACCATGACTGAAGCCAATTAAAACATAAATGTGCAAGGAATTGACAAAATGGCAAATGTAGTAGTGTTAGAAGGGTGACTTTCCCTCTTTCTCTTACATTTCTATAAAGCTTTATTATTTTAAAAAGGATAAAAATAATTTGATTCTCTTGGTCTCAGTAAAGACCCAGATGGAAAATAAAATCATCCAAATTAGACCAGGAGACCAATCCCTAAAAGGATAATATGTAAAACTTAGCCAGACACATTAATAATGGAATATGTGGCTATGAGATTTTGTAATTTCACTTGCAAATTTCATGTTGGGGGAGAGAAGAAGTCAGTAGAAGCTAAAAATGTGAGGTTTGATTTATGGCTAACATAGTACACAGAAAGAGATTTCTACAATTCAAAGAAGGTGTTTCCTACTATGAAAGCACATAAATATTACTAATCCCACAGCCCAAAGCTAGTACAAATTTGTAAAAGATCCATTCATCCTTTAAAAAAAGGTGAGTCAATGTGCGACCACAGAGAGAAAGAATGCTTTTTCTTCCTACCAACATGAATTACTCTATGTGTTATTTTTTTAAATATAAATATAGGTATTTATACCTTGTATGAACAAAGAAATAAAACCCCAACTTGGAAAATGCAAACATGAAATATACAAAGGGGTAACTCTTTGATTTACAAAGAGATGAGATTTCCTTAAATGTCAGTATTTTAAACATATAAAATATGATCCTACTTAAATTTACTTTCTCAAGAATGTGTCTAATAACCAAAGGAAGAAAAAGTCACTAAGAGCCAAAGCAAAACTTAGAAAACACACACTCACAGTACCCTATCTTACACTGCAATTCTACTGGCAAAAAGTGCTCTCAACACCATTTCCCCTCTTCAATGGATTAATTCTATTAATGTTTTTGTATTTCCCTCTGCTCCTGTCTTCTGAGTCTGATGTCGACCAAAGCTCTGCCTTACTGGTCTCCATGTTTTACTAGCTTGTAACTACTTTAAAAGTGTGAAGCTGAGAAGAGGCACCAAGACAGGCTCAAACAAACCATAAGGACTGCTCACCTGAAGCTTTGAGCTTCACTCAAGACCTCATAAGCATTTTCTTTCCCCACTCTAGATTTTATTCTCCAGGCTTCTTACTTTTTGATATTGATCTTGTCATAATAACAAATTCCAGTGTTTATTACATTTGAATCATATTTCCCTCTTTCCAAAGCTACTTCTGCCTATTAGTTATCATCCTGCAACAACTTGGTCATCTGGCACAACCCACTTCACAGCAGGGGCCATAGTGCTTCGTTCACTACCTTACAGCATGAACAACCAACTGCAGAAACTAAGAGGCTCCCCAGCATCACTGCAGGTTCCCATTAGGCCACTGGCAAGTGAAATGGTTCAGATCCTGAGCTTTCTGTCTAAGGGAAAAGGAAATCATGGGTTGGGTTTGGGGTTTTTATTTGTAGTCAGGGACAGGGCACAAAGGGCATTCATTAAAGCAGAAATTAAACAAACACTACCTGGATCTTGGTCTTGCTTTGAGATTGTTGGAATCCTTAGGAGTTGCTGAAACAAAGATTATTGGTTGTTTGCTTGGGTTTCATTTCTGCAGTTAAACAGGTTTATAAAGCAGCACCTGGGCTAGTACAGAACACATCAACAGGTAAGTGTAGAATACAAATGTTCATATGGAGAGCTCGACCGCTTCCACATTGTCTAAAGCTAAAATTCAATTAAAAGGAAAGAAAAACCAGCATATTTTTCCTTTTGTCAGAACACTATCTGAGAAGCCATTCTCAAATCCAAGTTGATTAATGAAGTCATTCCAGTATAAAAAGACAACCCTTACAAGGGGTTGTCTTTTTATATGATAGATTCACAACTGAAGGTTTCTTGGTCTCTCATGATGGCCTAGTAATAGATTTTAAACCAGTCTCTCCTGAAGGCTAGGAAGGAGTCTTATCTGGCTACACATTTTTAATTAAAAAAATATACTACCAAGGCAACAAAGCCAAAAGAAAGCAAAGCTCCTACAGGTTAAGTTGAAATGAGCCATGCACTTTTTCCTATAAGAAAATATTCTTGTGTCCCACATCTCTGTGACCAAATTATACAGGGAATATTACTAAATAAAATCATTAAAATATTTTGTCAGTCATGTGACTTCCTCATCAAATTTAAATCATAAGCTAACCTGCTCACTACCAACACTCATGGAATCTACTTTCTCATCGCAAGTTGTAAGGAGTAATTAGAAACATTTACAAAAATATTCATCTTCTTTTTATGTTTTTAATGTTTTTCCTCTATGGAAAACTTCAGGAACCAGTCAGTATCTATGCTAAGGCTTTGTAAATATTATAAATATTTCATCAAAAAAAAGGTCATAAAAATTCGCAGAAAAAGTGCTGAGGAATAAGGAGAACATAACTGATTTGTTTTCACAAATTCTTCCAAAAAGAAAATGTCTCACTGCATTATCCCATCCTTGTTTTCACTTCTCCAAAGATAAATCCCTCCTTGGTATGGAGCAGCCTGAATTTATGATGATCATTAAAATCCTTGGGTTAAATAAGCAGGGCAGAAAGGGGAGCTGAGAATCCTCATAAATGCTAACAAGGCTCAAAGCTAACTTCGAATAATACTCCCTTAGATGTGGTCAGCTGCAAGAGACGCCTTTCTCCCAGCCTAAGCACTTTGGCTTGTTATAGTGAGAACACAGGCATCTTTTGGCTTCAAACAACTGAAACACTGCCACAGCCCTGGAAACTATGGAGAGCCTAAGAAGTAGAAGTCCCCTCTTGCCCATTATTGTGCACCCATACCTGGATACAGATGGAAAAATCCCTCCCTCCCTCCTGCAAATCCCAGGCAGCAAAGAAAGGCAGTCTGGGGGGGCCCGCTCCCTGCCAGCAAGGCTGCCTTGGAGCTGGATGGGCAGAGTGTGACCAGACTCACCGCAGAGCTGGGGAAGCCCTCTGAGCAGGCTGCCTGCAGCTGGCTCCATGGCCCTCTTCTCCCTCAGGCCCCACTGCTTTCAAGAAACACATGGGTAGGAGAGGTCCCGGCCACGTTAAAATACTGTTCCCCAAACCAGACAACGGTGACTGTTAATTCTTTTTTCAACTGCCATTATCTTTGCCTTTTTGCTGATGTAGGAAGGGGTGTGGAAGGAGGGCTGAGCCCTGCTGGTGAGAGATAGACACACAGACAGATAGACAGATGGGGTGAGGATGTAGATGAGCAGTGGAGAGACAGGGCCAGAGACCAGGCCAGGAGTCCTGAGGCTTGGGCAGTCCTCCTGGCCATGATGCTAACTAGTTGTTGCCTCCCCAAACTTCATTCTCCTCACCTACAGGATGAAGACCAAAATAATGCATCCCCTTTCTCCCAGGGACAGATAAGAAGGAAAAGATACTTGGGAAACTGTATGTATTTGTATTTCAGAATTGCAAAACATTACTGTTTTGCAGTGCATAGATAAGAGCTCCTAATTTTTCAAGCTTTAGAGGCCTGGTTCCTCCTAAGACAGCAAAGGAGGTACAGATGGGAACAGGTAATGGAAGGAGAGAACTGCTCTACCCCAGCAAAACCATGGCGTGACCTTTGGCAATGGAGCACTGCTAAAATCACCATCAGTCTGAAGACTATACTGTGAGGGAACTGACCCAAAACCTCAGCATGATCCAGACACACCAAAAAAAAGATCTTTTGTGCAGTGGCTCTGTTGAATTAGGCTGGAAGGGGATGTCGGTTAACTATTCTCTTAGACCCCACTAATATATACACTTTCAGCAATTAAAAGCGTAAGGGCATAGAAAAAAATATTTAACAAGGAATGCCCCAGTTCCGGAGAACATACTACCTCCCCATCTATCACCCAGCACATCAGCATCTTCATCATCATTATTACCACCAACTATGGAAAAGTGGGGCCGGGAGCTGTTCCTCCTTCCACCTGCAGAAATATACCCTAGGCAGGTCTCCACAGGTTTCAGCCTAGAAAAAGCTGAACACCATTCTAGTTAACTCTTCTATCAGTCTCCAAGCCTCCAAAAGTCATACTTGGCTTTTGATGCATATGAATATCTGCAAAAATGGCAAGGGCATGGTGTGCTGTGAATTCAAGCAGAAGCCACTGGATGTATCATACATAGCTTCTCATTTAGCTGGAAAGAGGGGAAGACGAATGACAACTTCCTAGAACATTCCAGGCAGGTCATCTTTCTAGGAAATGGGAATGGGAAGACAGAGCAAGCCTAAAGTTAACGTGGCATGGACAGTCACCCAGAATTCTAAATCACCACCTTGCAACTTTTGTATCTCCCACTGGGAATCCAAACATTTTCTCAGGTAAGAGAACGTTTGAGATGAAGGAGTTCTTCATACCCAGAAAGGGGTGGCAGTGGGAAGAACAAATCAGAAAAAACACATACGGGACACAAAGCCGGATATACTCCACATACCATGGCACACTTGTTAGGTTTGGTTTGGTGATGCCATGTCCTAGTCAGTGAAGGACTATTAAAAATAAGATCTAAGGCCTGTGCCCCAGAGTACACTTGTCTGGGGCTAAGAACCCTAAAACAATAGGAATAGTTATGATCCTTAAAGACTGTGGAGAAGTACCAATTTAACACTCCAAATTCAAATAGCTTTTGCTAATACCATAACATGACATTTACTAAAACTGGAATGGCATCCACTTGAGCTCCAGAAATCAGAGCTAGAAAAACTGACCTGAGGCATTTGGCCCACACCCTATGATGAATGAACCAAATCATTTTCGAAGGTCAAAATTAAGCTTAGGAATTCCACTACTTTTGGAGTCATGATTGATCTACAATCTTAATTTTCTACTTTGTAGCATCACCTTCTAGACATAGTGATTCCCAAAATGGACTAACCACCAGAATCACCTGGGGAGCTGTCTGAAAACAGATTCTCAGGCCTCCATTGATGAAATCAACCATATATATTCTGTCTCTCCCTCTCTCTCTCTTTCCTCTTTCTCCCGTCCTCCCCCAGCTCCTTCCTCTCCCTCCACCCTCTCTCTTAAGCCTTGAATCAACTTGGCATGTATAAAATACTATATGACAGCATAAGCCTCAACATGATATTGATTCTTCTGTTTCAACTTTAAACAAATAAGCCTGGAATGACAGTTAATCATAACAAATGTGATTTGCTTATTAAATATGCAAGAGAGGCTTGGCACCTCTAGCACAGTGGTTACAGTGTTGGCCACATACACCAAGGCTGGAGGGTTCGAACCTAGCGTGGGCCAGCTAAACAATGAGAACTCTAACAAAAAAATAGCCAGGCATTGTGGCAGGCGCCTGTAGTCCCAGCTACTTGGGAGGCTGAGGCAAGAGAATCACTTAAGCCCAAGAGTTGGAGGTTGCTGTGAGCTATGATGCCACAGCACGCTACGAAGGGTGACATCGTAAGACTCTGTCTCAAATAAATAAGAGAGAGAGCAGTAAGAGAGAAAGCAGCAACTTCCTTCATGTCCTCGTAAGCAGAGCTCCAAACAGCAATGCCTTCCATAGCCACTTTATTTTTACCTAGGTTTATTTTGGTTCAATGATGGCTCCAGTTACAGAGAGCTGAGGACATAGGCCCAGCTATTCTCCAGAGCTCCACAAACACTGTTTTGACTCTCCAAGAAACTTAACAACCACAACTACTATTTTTCTCTTTGGTATCCACTCTATGTATAAGCACACATTATTGCTTTCCCAATGTTGAAGCATAATGAAAATATTTGAGATTTCTGCTTGGAAATGGAAAATATCAATCCAACTCTGGGCCTCCAGGTGATCTATCCCATCAGTTCCTTATCCTACAGAGAAACCACAATGCCTTCTTAAAATCATTTTACTTTTAGTAAGACCCTAAGTTCACACTGAAATCTAAACTCAGAACTTAAAAGAAATAGCCTTCTTCTCACACCTGAAAAGAGAAAAAGGGTAAAAAAAAAAAAGTTCCCTTGCCATAAAACATAAGACAAATATTTAGAGAGAAAGAGACATTCTATCATAAAGGTAGCAATCACCTACTCACTAAAACTTGGTTTTCTTAATTACAAATAATTATATTAAAAGTATATGAAAATGGTTTTCTCCTACCTGGATCCTCAGACACGTCCTTTGGTAAGGCTTCATTGGTAGTACTTTTCAAAACTGGTGGTGGTTTGTTTTGTTTTTAAGGAACAAAAAAGAGAGGGATAGAAAAAATACATATATAACATTTTTATTTCTGAGGAATATTACATTAAAACAAGGAATCCCTACTCATCACTTACAAAAAAACAGAACTTACATACCTCTAAAAGTTGTTATAACATTTACTAAAACAATAAAGACCTCCTGGAGTATGAAAACAAGTGTACCTCCTTCTAGAGAGCACTTCTAATGGTTAGGAGGAATATTACCAGGAAGTATCAGGAATTTCCCTCTCCCCATTCCTGACACCCAGCCCAATGACATGAGACTCCCTGGGAGTGAAACCCCAGCTTCAATTGTTTTTAGAGCTTTCCCAGTTATTCTACTGTGCAATCATGGCTAAGATCCCCCGGTTAGGAGAGTGATCAGAGTGCACACTGCTGCAATGCCCAATTCCATCTGCCTCTGCTGAGCAAGTATTTAAATAGACAGTATACAATTACTGTTCCTTGGAAAACTTATTTTTCATGTTCAGCCCCTGTACAATACTGAATCAATAGCAGATCTCAACAATAAAACCTGAAATAGCTTCACTGATTTTTAGTCTCTTCAAATAAGCTTCTCATTCATGGGTAGCGAATCAATATCAGATAACAGACAGAATACTGGCTTGAAGCTTAGAAAATCTTGGGTTTTGCCCAAGCTCTTTTTCTTAATAACTAAGCAAATGATTCATACTGCCTGAACTTCAGTTTACTCACCTCTAAATTTTAGGTGATAAAACATACCAGCCTCCACTCAGGTTTGTGGGCACTGAATAAGGCAGTGTACGCCAAGGAGCCTAGTAGATTATAAAGCATTATACAATGTATGGGGGTGGGTGAGTGAGAGGGTCCCTCCTCCACTTCTAACTATTCTCAGGCCTGTGCTCGAGGGTTGTTCTGATGTGGAACACTGTGTTGCACTGCTTCTCAGCCACACACAGTAAGATATGCAAATTGTAGCTAGCTCTGTGTCACAGCCTCACACCCACAAAGTCACCAAGAAACAGATAAAGCCCAGAGATAAAAGTTTGTCTGGAAGAAAACTTTCTCATGGATTAGACTTGTGTGCAAATGATGTGCATTTACACTGATTTCCTAGGATCACGAATCTGCCAGCACAAGATGCTAAGCTCTCCATTCTTTCAGCTTCTAGTCACTTCCTAATTCCTACCAGAACCAATTCAACGTTAGGGTCAGCAGTGACTAAGGGATCAATGAGTTGAAGGGAGATGGATACTCAAGCTACTGCTACCACTTTATGAACTATTCTTTTGTGACAACAATTTGAACTAAATTTAGCAAATGTGTTTACATACAGAGAGCTGGCCTCAGATGCTCTAGAAGCCATCCATTCCAAGAAAATGGAAAAGCAGAGGTAGAATGTCTTTACAGAAGAAAACTCATTCTTTTCATACCTTGTTTGTCATCACCAGTCACATCTTGGGTAGGGACAGGAAAGTCAGCCATGTCTTTAACAGATGTCTTCTTTGAAAAGAAAAGTAAATGAATTATACAGGTTACAAAGGAAATTAAGTAATGTGCACATATGATGTCTTATGCTTTTTTTTTTTTTTGAGACAGAATCCCACTGTCAGTAGAGTGCCATGGTGTCACAACTCAGCAACCTCAAACTCTTGGGCTTAAGCAAGTCTCTTGCCTCAGCCTCCCAAGTAGCTGGGACCAGCACAATGCCCAGCTATTTTTTGTTGCAGTTGTCATTGCTGTTTTAGCTGACCCGGGCTGGGGTCAAATCCACCAACTTTGGTTGTATGTGGCTGGCACCATAACCACTGTGTCACAGGTGCAGAGCCGATGTTTTATGTTTTAAAAGCTGTATTTCTTGCCAACATTTTTGTCCCCAGTGAACCCCGAAATTAAACATTATCTTATAACTTTAGGCTTCTAGTGCAATATAAGTTAACTAGTATTGAAAGTTTTCATATACATAGAAAAAAAAAACTGAGACTAATGACTGAGATCAAGGCGTATATATTAAATGTGAATCCAGACTAGGATTTGGCCAGAGAATTGCACATTGTCCATTCAGCCAAGAACAAATCTGTCCCTTATGTATTTTATCGTAGGCAGAGAGAAGTTCTCACAAGTTCTGACAAGTGGCCCCATAATATGGACATTTGCCAGAATCTGTCACAAAGAGGGTATCAAACCCTGATTAAAATACCCTCCTTGCTATGGAATAAGAGAAGTTTACTGATGGGAAGATCAAAATTTTCTCCTAACTCACATATGGAAGAAGTCCTCACTTCTACTAAGAGGAATACTCAGATTGATTAGGTATGAATTTGTTTTCAAATTATTTAAAATCTTACTATAAATTTATTTCTTATTAACTCTCAATTAACATGCATCCTAACTATAGTTAATAATAATGTATAGTATCCTTGGAAGTTGCTGAGAGAGGTGATCTTTAATGTTCTTACCACAAAAAAAGATAACTACGTAAGATAACAGATATGTTAATTAGCTGTTATGGTAATTATTTTACAATGCATATATATATCAAAACCTCATAAAGATAAATAACTTTTGTCAATTATGCCTCCATAGAGCTGGCAAAGAATATCCACTCTAAGGTATATGATAAGATTAACTTCAAGAATAATATATATTCATATTTGCTTTATTTATATATACAAACTTTGGAAAGATACATAAGAATTGAAGGGTGACTTGGTAGACGGAAAAAAAGGATAAGGACTTTTTACTACATGCCTTTTGATATTCTTTATATTTTAAACATATTCAAAAATAAAATAAAGATAAATTTTAAAACTTAAAGGAAGGAGAGCAAATTCCTGGAGCTGTCCAGTGCTCTGAAAGGTTAATTGGTTTGCTTCTTAAAAGTCAAACAATCCCAGAGAGATAAGCAATACTTCTGTTTTTAAACTGTTGTAAGGAACCAGGTTAAAGTACTACTTTGTAGGAACCTGACTAGGATTTAACAATTCTCAGTCAGGTAATTCTTGGCATTATAATAAAGCCTCCAGATACTATTTCCCATTCAAAGCCTACTATTTCCAATAAAACAGAGACTGTATTTGAACAGTGCGTTTCTTTCTTTCATTACCTTCTCCTGCCTGGATTATAAATAAGATCCCTTTGGAGAAGAAATTGCTGTAGAAGTAGGCAATGTAGATAAAAAGAAATCCAAAAAAACTGTTGAAAGAAATTAAATATCTAAATAATATACTTAATAAGACATCCCATGGTCAGGGATTAGAAGACTTTATATTATTGAGGTAGCTAAACTGACCTACAGATTCAATGTAATCCTTTTTTGCTTTTTCTTTTTTTTTCTTTTTTCTTGGCAAAATTTGACAAGCTGGTCCTGAATTTCATATGGAAATGCAAAGGAGCTAGAATAGCCAAAATATTCTTTAAAAAGAACAAAGTCAAAAGACTCACAGTTCTATTTTAAAACTTGCCACAAAGTAATCAGGATGGTGTGGTACGGGTATAATCATAAACATAGAGATCAATGGAATAGAATCAAGACTATAGGAATAAGCCCTTACATTTATGGTCAACTGATTTTCAACAATGGTGCAAGGTAATTCAATGGGGGGAAAATTGACTTTTCAACAAATGGTGCTGGGACAACCACAAATCCACAAAAAAAAAAAAAAGTTGGATCCCTTCCTCAGAGAATACACAGAAACTAACTCAAAAAGGATCATAAGCCTAAAGGTAAGGTGTAAAACTATAAAACTTTTAGAAGAAAACATGGGTGCAATTCTTTGGGATTTTTTTATTAGGTAATTGTTTCTTAGCTATGACACCAAAGCACAAGAACACTTACAACTCAGTAACAAACAACACAATTTAAAAATGGACAAAAGACTTGAATAAGCACTTCATCAAAGATACACAAATGGTTAATAAGCACATGAAAAGATGCTCAACATCACCAGTCATTAAGAAATTCAGAACCACAATGAGATACCACTTCATTCCACCAGGGCGACTAAAAGCAAAAAGACAAATAACCAAATAAGGAGTGTTAGCTACGATGTGAGGACATTGCAACCCTCATACACTGCTGGTAGGGAAATGTAAAATAGTAAAAGCTGCTTTGGAGAGCAGTTTGGTAGAGATTAGGGATGGAAGGAGGTTAAAGGGGCAACAGGGAGGTGGGAAAGAATGATGGCCTTCTAGACAAGAAAGTTGGAAGGGGCCCTAAAGAGAAATGAGGAATTTGGGGTGGGTGTGACCTAGTTAACTAAGTATGTGCTGTTCCTGTAAAATATGACTTCTAGCCTGTGACATAAAATAAAGATAATGATCCTCCCATTAAAAAAAGATAAGGATCCTCTGTCACAGAACAATGCACACCGTAATTGCTACAAACATCACAAGACTAATAGATACTGTGATACTAACACTAGTAAAATAACAGTTAATAATTATTGATACAGAATAAAGAAAATTAGATTTATTTGACAATTTGGGTAATCTTCAAGCAATGAAACCAGGATAGCACACCTGGAGGCCTAAGGGGAACCAATGGGAATTTTTACAGATAAACGTAAGAGGAATTGGGGTAAAAGTACTTCTACTGGTATATTGCCTTTGTGTTGTGTCTCCTCTCACTCACAGGGGGAGCCTTGTCCACACTCCTGGAAAAGTCTATGTTTATCTCTGCTTGACTTTAAATAAAAGGTATACTTTTTCTTTGCTATATTGGAGTCCCAGCTGCCTCATTTTCCACTCCCCTAATTTCTTGCTCTCCCTTTGACTAAGCAGAACTTGCTAGTTCTGGAGGGTGAACCAAATCAGGTCCACTGACCAGCTCAGAGGTGAATTCACAGGTGGTTCTTCAAAAAGTTGAACACAGAGTTATGATAAAATCCAACAATTTACCAGAGATGTTGGCATGGATGTGGAAAAAAGGGAATATTTCTACACTGCTGGCAGGAATGCAAAAAATTGTTCCTTTTGGAAAGACATCTGGAGAACACTGAGAGAACTAAAAATAGACCTACCATTTGATCCTGCAATTCCTTTATTAGGTATATATCCAGAAGATCAAAAATCGAATTATAACAAAGATATTTGTATCAGAATGTTTATTGCAGCCCAATTCATAACTGCTAGGTCATGGAAGAAGCCCATAGACCCACAAGTGGATCAACAAATTGTGGTATACGTACACCATGGAATATTATGCAGCCCTAAAGAAAGATGGAAACTTTACCTCCTTTATGTTTATATGGATGGAATTAGAAAATGTTCTTCTTAGCAAAGTATTTCAAGAATGGAAGAAAAAGTATCCAATGTACACAGCCCTATTTTGAAACTAATTCATAGGAATGTCATAACCTAATTATAGCCTTAGAATATGGGAAGGGGGTGGGAGAGGGGAGATGAGGGGTGGTTGGGGGGAGGGAGAGTGATTGGTGGGGTCACCTCTATGGTTTATCTTACAAAGCTACAAGTGAATCTTTCTAAAAGCAGAGTATGAATGTCTTAACTCAATAACTAAGAAAATGACAAGAAGGCTATGTTAACCAGTTTGATGGAGTATTTCAAAATGTATATGAAAACAGCACACTGTACCCCATGATTGCATTAATGTACACAGTTATGCTATAAGAAATTAAAAAAAAAAAGAATGGAAGAAAAAGCATCCAATGTACTCAGCCCCACTATGAAACTAACTTATAGCTTTCATAGGAAAACTATAACCCAATTATAGCCCAAGAATATGGGGAAAGGGGAGAGGGAGGGGAGGGGAGGGGGAGCGTGGGCAGAGGGAGGGTTATTGGTGGGATCACGCTTATGGTTCTTCTTATAAGGGTACATGTGTATCTCTCTAAATGTAGAATATAAATGTCTTAACACAATAACTAAGAAAATGACATGAAGGCTATGTTAACCAGTTTGATGAAAATATTTCAAATTATATATAAAAACAGCACATTGTACCCCATGACTGTATTAATGTACACAGGTATGATTTAATAAAAAAAAATTAAATCTATAACCACTTATAACAGAAAAGAAGGGATATTGTGAAGTATCTAATTATTATTCATATTTTATATTTTATAGGTAAACCTCACTTTTTTTCATATTAACTCAGTTTTCTACTGGGAATATTCTATCACTAGTACTTCTTCATAGGTTAATTACTTGATGATGTATTTTTTTATCCTAACTTCCTACATATAAAGGGACACTGAATTGTTTAATACAAATATATTTGAATGGCTATGATTACAATGTGATTGCAATGTGTAAGACATTAAATTAGATGTTCTTAGGAAAGTTCTTAAAAATTTTTTTCTCTGTAACACATCAAAGACCAATACAAAGAGTACAGTTCCACTATGTTAAGATAAATATTCCAGAAATCTGTTTTTATTTTTAATTTAGAGAAACCTTATAACTTATAGACATACCCTGGTATGTAAGCAATGCTTTGTAAATTACTATAAAGCAATTCCACAATCTTCAGTTTGCTGATGAAGTTTGATAAAATGCGTTGATAATCTCATTCATCCTAAGAATTATGCTAAGCATTGCATAGACTGACTTGTTAAACATTCATCTGAATAGTTATGTACTCATCATTTTAGACGAAAAACCAAAAATAGATCAAAAAGATTTATTCAGTTTGGGCCAAACATAGGAATTAGTTTGTTTGTTTTCATGAAGAGACAAGTTATTTTAAGGCAGTTATTACATATCCATCTAAATGTGTTTGCTGAAGTAAGGGTGGAAAGACTTATCCTCTGATTTCCCATAATCCTTTCTCATTCTTGGAATCTTCTCCGAAAGTATCTCCAAGGAGATGGTTGGATTCCAAGAAGCCCAGGACCCATAAATATGTCAAATTTTGGAAAGTCACGCTGCCCTTTGCAATTCTTTTTCTCCTTTAACTCAACATGTGTAAACTACCTTGAGGTATTCAACCACAAGGTCGACACGAATAAAGTATATGAACATTTTCTCACCCTCCTGGGAAACCTGGCAACCTCCTTGTGACTCAATTCAATAAAAAGCTAAACACTGCTCCTATAAATTATTACCCTTTGTAGAGTTGTATAGTTTGTTCATTTCTAAATAGCTGCTATGAAATCTCATCTAGATTGCTACAGTCTTCTGTCCACCTAGAACTATATATGGGCATGCTAACTAAATAATTAGCAGCTACAGGGTGGTGCCTATGGCTCAAGGAGTAGGGTACCGGCCCCACATGGGGGGGGGCGGTTCAAGCTCGGCCCTGGCCAAAACCGAAAAAAAAAGAAAAATAATAATTAGCAGCTACATATTCAGACTGGTTTAACTTTACTTGAACAAAAAGAATATATGCTATATGACACTATTTATATAAACAATGCAAAAACTGGCAAAACTAAAGTAATATTTAATATTCATTTTAAGACTTTTAGTTTTTGACAATTATGTTACTGAAATGAAGGAACATTGTCGAAAATACTTGGATGAAAGAAAACCATACAAAACAGACCTATATAATTAATTGAACATACATATATTTGTAATTAATAAAGAAATGTATAATTATGACACTTTGCAATAAAAACATTATGTGGGCATATGTACTAACATAGATTTATGGCAAAATAAACTAAAACCGAAACCTTTGAGCTCTATTTAATACCATTTTCTGGAAAAGATGACTTGCATCCTAGAAGGCTTTTATGTGATGACTCAAGGCAAAAAGCTGTAGCTAGGTAAAATACCCACAAACAAAGACGTTGCTGTGAAAGACAGGTAGAGTAAATCCCTTTTGTATATTTAGACCTGCTTTAAATTTATGAGTCAGAAACAGAGGAGAGATATTTATTAAATAAAATTATGCCTACTAGGTAGTAGCACGTTCTCACATTCCAGGTCCTTACTATAGTCCTACTTTCTTCAAATTTTCCTTGGCTACCCCCTTCAAGGTCTGCCTATATGCTAGTCCATTACCATTACGGTCAATCAATCTTCAGTAAGTAGCCAACAGTTTATAGGACACCTGACTTAAGTTTGGAGAATCAGGCTGTGGACTGGCAATAACAAATAATAACATAAACTGAGAATGATTACTTGTACATTTGAAAAGAAATAACATATTTAACCATGTAAGAAATGATTCAAGTATTGATGTGGTAATAGATTGAAAATGATTAATGGCTTGGTGCCCATAGCTCGGTGGTTAGGGCACCAGCCACATGCACAGGGGGTGGTGGGTTTGAACCTGGACTGGCCTGCTAAACAATGACAACAACAACAAAATAGCTGGATGTTGTGGTGGGCGCCTGTAGTCCCAGCTACTTGGAAGGCTGAGGCAAAAGAATTGCTTGAGCCCAAGACTTTGAGGTTGCTGTGAGCTATGATGCCACAGCACTTGACTGAGGGCAACATAGTAAGACTCTGTCTTAAAAAAAAAAGAAGAGAAAATGAATAATTTTACTTACCAAAATACTACAGGATTGTGGTAGAGATATGGAATGTGGAAAAATGTTTTTCTTGTTCCTTTGGTTTAATACATTGATTACTGAAGAATTAAAAAACTGTTTTAGGTATGACTGAAGAACTCTTAGGTCAAAATAGTTATCTATACGACCTCCATAAATAGCATTTTCAAGTAAACCATGCACAAATTCCCATTGTACATCTTTGGTACCTGTAATTTAAAAAATACTTTCATTATTTGCATTTCTAAAATGTTAACTAAATTCCTGGCTCCAGTTATCTTTATAGGATATAGCAATATATACTGAATACATCTAAATCACTTCTTTAAATGATCATTAATAGTAGCAACTAATATTTATATAATCAAGTGAAATTTCCCAAATACACTACATGTATAAAATCACAAATTACTGGTGACAATTAAGTGTTGATATTATACACTTACACACATGGAGAAACTGAGGCATACAGAAGTTAGGTCACTAAAATGGGAAAGCAGACAATCGCACAGATCTAGATTGTTAATAAGGTTCTCTGAATCCAGAGCACACTAGCTCATGAAATAAAGTACTCTGAATTCAGAGCTTAATACCAGCCAACAAAATAAGGTACTCTGAATCCAAAGCGTAACACCAGCTAAGGAAATAAGGTACTCTGAATCCGGGGCGCAACACCGGCTAATGAAATAAGGTACTCGGAATCTAGAGCGCAATACTGGCTAAAGAAATAAGGTACTCTGAATCCAGAGCGCAACACCGGCTAAGGAAATAAGGTACTCTGAATCTAGACCACAATACTGGCTAAGGAAATAAGTACTCTGAATCTTGCCACACAATACTAGCTAATGAAATTGAAATTATTTTAAGGCGGCTTAAAATAACCTGTCCATATATCGTTTTATAGTCCAATGTTTGATGAAAATACTTGGTTCACAAAATAACCTAATAGGGAAACTCTACAAACATGTTCTCATATTATAGTCTTCTATAAACATCACGGTTTTGTGTCATTCAAAAAACTCTGTGTGAAACATTAAAAATAACTGCTTGTGGAAGTCAGGAAAGTAATGACCCTTGCATGAGAAGGGGGAATGTTGGCTCATACATAGAAAGGAATACAAAGAGGTACTTCTAAAATGCTGACAATACTTTCTTTGAAAAATTTTGTGCTAATTACATAAATTCATAAAAGTTTATTGAATTGTGTATTTATGTACACTTTTCAGATGTATGCATACAACTCAAAGAACTATTTTAAAGAAAAAATTCACTTGGAATACTATTTGGCATGAATAATGGTAAACAAATATATATCCTATGACCTAGCAATTCTATTCCTACATATATACCCAACAGAAATATATCCCTATATTCACTTTATAATCATCCCAAACTGAAAACTAACCACATGTCAATCAAAAGAAGTCTACATAATCACACAACTGCATACCATGTAGCACTGAGAATAAATGGACCACGGCTACCAGCAACCACATGTATGAATCTATCAAATATAACGTTAACTGAAAACCCTAACCACTCAAGTGTGTGTGCTGTGTGCTTCCAGTTTTATAAAAATAGGCGACACTAATTCATACAGTGAGGGTGCCTCATGTACCCCCCAGAAGCAGCGGTGAAGAAGCTGGAGGATGGGTGTAACTAACAGGCAGCATTACACAGGGCAGACTCAGGCACCGGTAATTTCTTGCTGACTACGACTACATGAGTGTGTTCGGTTGGAGAAAATAATATTGGGCTGTACTCTTATCATATACTTTTTGTACATATGTTATACTTTACTGAAAAGTTTTTTTAACCTCAAAAATGTATAAATTAAATGGAACTTGGCTACATTCTAGCTGCCCATCCTTAACCTTTTGCCAAGGAAAAATCACAGAATAACTTCTGATGCTATTTACTTAAAAAATAATTGAGTGCCTGTAATGGGCTGGGCAATGTTACAGGTATTAAGGATATACACAGTAAACAAGACAAAGGCTCTTCTTTAATGGACATTACACTCTAGTGGGAAGAGAGAAACAGAATAAGAAAATGAATAAAAAGGAAGATATCAGGCTGTACTAGTGTATTAAGAAAATCAAACAAAGGAATAGAGAATGACTGGAAGATTCGGTTCAGTGGTAAGAAAAAGCTCTTCTGAAGAAGACATCCCTACGCTCAGAAGTAAACAATCAGAAGAAGCCATATAAAGACATAAGAGGAAAGCATTTCAGACAGAACACCTATGAAAAACTTCAGGAACAAATTCAGTTTGATGGAGGAAAAGAAAGGCAATAAACATGGTGGTAGTTTTAAATGAGAAAATTATATGGTTTGGTTGAGTTCTCTAAAAAACAAATTTATTTACACAATGAAGAAAGTTTAAAAGGTTGCTAACGTAGAAGTAAGAAGAACAGGAAAGAAGTTATTGCTTGGACTGCCAAGCTTTAGCGAAATTGAAAACCAGGGAATAGACTCACGGTGTGATTTGGAAAAGAAAATGACAGAAATTGTCAAAGCACTGGCTGTCTGAGGATGAGAAAAAGGAAAGAAACAAGAATAATTCGTAGGGTTTGAGTTTGAACAGTTTCATGAATGAGGGGTCACTTACTGAAATGGGCAAACTCAAAGAAAAGTGGCTTAAAAGGGTTGCAGGGTTGAGGGCAGGGAGAAGACAGAAATTGAGAGTTGTATTTGTGACTTTTTAAGTTGGAGATTACTGTTAACATATTCAGTTCTCTAAGTCATCGTTGATCTAAACTCTAGCGTTCCCTTGCCTTGGTCCTGAAGAGTTGGCTTGAAGGATTAGAGTATTCCTGCCTTCAGAGACAGAGAGTTAGATGCCTTAGGGGATCAGACTGTCTCACTTGGTGCCCTACTTCAATCTACTATTTGTATCTACTTATTGATTCCACTGTGAACACACAAATCCTTGGTACTGACTTTAGTCTGCTGAATTGTAATAGGCCCTTTGAAAGATATCTGAATAATTCAGCTGAAGCCTGAAACTTTTTGAAGCCCATAAAGTGAAGACAAGGTCTTTCTAGATTTCTGCTTCCAGAGAGCTATAGGTTAATCAAAAATCTGTAAGATGTTTGGTATAAGAACCAATGGTCACAAAAGATAATATTAAATGTAAGAACTTTCAGATAACACAGGTATGGCAGTCAAAACATAAAAAGTAAAAAGCATATTTTGTGATAGGGAATTAAGCTGTGTATGAAGAAACCATATAGTTAATAAGACCTCATATAAATTTTTCCATTAACACCAGAGATAAAAATTTTCATCATTAGAACTTACCATCAAAGATTCTGTCAATAATATTGTACCCAGCCCGAAGATCTGATAAAGAAAACTCATAAAACTTGGTCCAGCCCTGTCAAAACAAATTTAAAAAACAGTAAAGAACTAAGCAATGTTCAAAGGTACACATACGTATGTATGCATCACCGTCCTTACAATTAGAAAAGAATTATAGAAAAAAAAACAGCAATATATAGTAAACAAAAACTTGTAAGAATTTTTAACAAAATATATGTATGATAAATCTAAAGTAAATATTTTTAAAAACAAATTTACTAACCACAGTATAAAAAGTACTTTGTCATATTAGTTTTAATCATTTAAGTATGCGGCAATATAGTCAGAGAGAGAACAAATGGGTATAGTAGATTTTTTTTTCTCTACTTACTGGGTACATGTTGAGATATTTCTTATAATTTTATCCTTCACAAACATAAAAACAGAAATATTGCAAAAAATGGCCCAAAAGATAAAGCAATATTATCTGTATATTCATTCATATTGACCCCAAAGCATTCATACTTGAACAAATAAAATTTTACTTATAGCTCATAGCTATAATGTATGAAGAGAAGATTCACAGAGCTCTATATTATGTAGAGAATAATATGAAACATAATTAAAAATAATTTCTATGGGGTTTCCAAAGATGCTTAGACTGAGATATTATTTAGGAATACTGATACAGATTGTTTTTATTCATTCATCATTCAAAAGTATATTAAAATGCATATGATATCTGAGATTCTTTTTTTTTTTTTTTTGAGACAGAGCCTCAAGCTATCCCCCTGGGTAGAGTGCCATGGCATCACAGCTCATAGCAAACTCCAACTTCTGGGCTCAAGCGAGTCTCCTGCCTCCGCCTCCCCAGTAGCTGGGACCACAGGCGCCTGCCACAACGCCCGCCTACTTTTTGGTTACAGCCATCATTGTTGTTTTGAAGGGCCCGGTCTGGATTCGAACCTGCCACCTTAGGTGTATGTGGCTGGCGCCTTAGCCACTTGAGCCACAGGCGTCAAGCCAGATATCTGAGATTCTTAAAATATAAGAATAAACTAAAATATAAATAATCCCTGCTGTCATGTAGCTTTCAGTCAAATGTGGAAAGGAGTGGGAAACAATCACTCAGATACATATACTATAAACTGTAATAATTTTAATAGAAAGAAACATACTTGAATTGTTTGTGTATATGTATGTGTGTTTATAAATACACATATATATGAGGGCTGTCCAGAAAGTATTCAGCCATTGTGATTCCTATTTTTCATATTAGGGTAGATAATTTCTGGACCGCCCTCAAACATAAAAGATCTGACCTAATCAAAGAAGTAAGGGAAAAATCACCCTGTTGGGGAGCGGGTTGACAGGGAAAGACAGACTAACATAGATACAGACATTTGAGAATTAGGAAAATAAAACTTAACAGAATTTTGCAAGGGACTGTAATGAGAAGTAAAGGTACCCAACAAAAGAGATGTTAAGAATGACTTCTAAGATTATACCTGATTCAAATGGATGCTGGTCCCTCATTAATAGGTGAAGCACTGAACAAATATGAAATTTGGGAAAAAATACTATAAATCATAAGATTATGAGATTACAAAATTATGAGATCACTAAACAAAAACTTAGCTAAACTTTTAAACAAAACATTACACGGAAATCAATTTTGGTCATTGACGATATAACATATGTGTACAACAAAAGAGACGAAAATTGGCTGGGTATGGTGGCTCATGTCTATAACTTTGGTAGGCCAAAATGGGAAGATCACTTGAGGCCAGGAGTTTAAGAACAGCCTGATCAAGAGCAAGACCACTCTACAAAAAATACAAAACTTAGCTGTGTGTGCATGTCTGTAGTCCCAGCTACTAGGCAGAATGAGGCAAGAGGATTGCTTGAGCCCAGGAGTTGAGGCAGCAGTAAGCCAGGATGCTTAGACAAGGCCGCTACACTCCAGCTTGAGCAACAAAGCAAAACTCTTATCTCAAAAAGAGAGAGAGAGAGAAAGAGAAAGACAAAAATCTGTGCTTTCAGGAAGCTAGTAGTTCTAGTATTTGATTCAGAATATGTGAATTTTCAGTCATCTCTGAAACATCCACTTGGATAGATCAACTGTTTGATATATAAATCTAGAGCTTAGAGAATGATCTGGGCTAGATGTATAAATTTAGGGACCAATAGCATTTGGCTAATTGTTTCTAAAAACGAGTATTATGAAAATAAAAGGTTTAAACATCACTTGAGAAGTTATACCATTTAAGAATTAAATATCTGTAAGGAATATGTACCCATAAATAACAAAAATCCTATAGTATTTTAACTAAATTTCTCCAACTCAAAACAAGGTCTTATTAATAACATTTGCTGTATCATTCTATTAGACTACATTTGTGAAAAGTCGTATTTATTTTCTTAAAAAGTTTTAAAATACCTTAGAGATCAATATTTATAAAATTCTCAAATTAGAAGACTGCTTCCACTCCCCACTTCTTCAATATTACTTAATATATCCCTATGACATAGTTTCTAAATAGTAGTAGTCTATATTTTATCTGCTTTTACCTTTGGTGTTATAATGTTTATAAGAGAAAATTTATGGTATGAAAAAAAGAGATTATTTTCAAAAAGAAAGTGAATTGCTGTATCCTCTACAGAGAGAAATTTGATTAATATTTATAATATTTTTGAAATACTCATATCTTTTGACCCAAGCCTTCCATAATTAGGAATGGGCTACTGTGAACAAGTATTATATGAGGCAAGTATAGGGATATGCACTGCAACCCTTTTTTTCATAATAGCAAAAGTTGAAAAGAATATGTATGCCCATCCAACAATATGAAACTTCTAAAGATCAATATAATGTAATACAAATAATATTTTTAATTAAGAATTAAATAGGTACTGATATTAACAATCTCAAACATACAAGGTTTAGGCCAGGCACAGTGGTGTCTCACGCCTGTAGTTGTAGACTCTCAGAGGCAAATGTAGGATTGCCTAAGGTCAGGAGTTCAAGGCCAGCCAGAGCAAGAGTGAAATCTCATCTCTACCAAAAATAGACCTGTAGTTCTAGCAGGGCATCTGAGGCAGAAGGATTGCTTAATTGCAGGAGTTTGAAGTGGCAATGAGCTATGATGACACCATTGTACTCTTACCCAGGGTGACAGAGCAAGACTCTGTCTCAAAAAAAAAAAAAAAAGCAAGGTTCAGAATTATGTTTACAATATGCTACCATTTGAGTTACAAAGAACATTAAGTGTTTATATAAATTCACAAAACACGTTTATATTTCATGTAATATAAAGGACACCCAAGCAATAGTTAACCGTGGATCCCCTGAGAATAGAAAGTGGGTGGCATAAAAATAAGAAGGAAGGAAACTAACATTTCACTGCAAATCTTTTTAAGCCTTTTAAAATTTACACCATGTGTATGGATCACTTAATACACAATGAAGTAAAATTCCTTCTTTAAAATACAACTTTTCTCAATAAAGGTCCATCACTATCAGTATTCTTCATCAAACAATCAGGATTAACTGATATATTAGGCTAAGGACGTCAGAGCAGTTAGCAGCAAAGAATTTAGAGGAAGATGGGCCTAGCCCTCTTGGAGCTCTATAGCTTTTTAGGTGTGATTCTTTGAGCAAGTTAATTATCATCAACAAAATAAATTTTCCTTTTTTTTGAGACAGAGCCTCACTCTGTCATCCTGGATAGAATGTCATGGTATCACAGCTCACAGCAACCTCAAACTCTTGGGTTTGATCAACCTTCTTGCTTCAGTCTTCCAAGTAGCTGGGACTACAGGTGAGCACCACTACTCCTGGCTAGTTTTTTAGTAGAGATAGGGTCTCACTCTTGGAGCTCCAACTCCTGAGCTCAAGTAGTCCACCCACCTTGGCCTTCCAGAGTGTTAGAATTATAGGTTAGAGCCACTGCATCTGGCCAAATTTTTCTCTTTTGTAAAATGAAAATAATGTGTACCCTTCCTACAAGAATAATATGCAAATTATATGGAACAACACAATCCTATTATTATTTACTATTTTAATTATTTGGCAAATATTTATTGAGAAGCTACACGCCAGTCACCATTTAAGAATTTCTAAACATTTACTATTTCATTTTTATCTCCACAGTAAAGATAAACATGATATGTTATTCTCATTCTACGATTAAGGAAATTGGTGTTTACCGGAGTTAAAGCAGGTGACACAGCAAGGAAATTCTAGAGTAGGGACTCAAACTCAAGTCTGTCTAACTCAACTCTGAGACTTATGCTCTAATTTGAACATGTAACTGGACTAGAGAGATGGTAAAAAGGAGTAGGGTTAGGAGGGAAGGCAGTCTGAATCAGAGATATTTTCCTTAACAGATACAGGAAAATTTGAAAAAAGAGGATAGGAAAAATGTAAAGCTGGAAGACTGACACAGTTTATGGTTGAGATAGGCATTTGACAAAAAAACTGACCATCACTATCAACACCAAGGCAAGGCAAAATGCAATTATTGGTTGTGCTCACATAACAGCTAAAGCCTATGGTGAGGGCGGTGCCTGTGGCTCAGAGAAGTAGGGCACCATCCCCATATGCTGGAGGTGGTGGGTTCAAACCCAGCCCCAGCCAAAAAATAAATAAATAAATACATAAAATAAAAAAATAAAGCCTATGGTGAAAAAAAGCTTGGCGGAATCATGATCCTAAAGAAGCCCAGCATCACTGAAGGGAGACAAAGGGCCTGAGAGGAGGCAGAAGTGAGAGGCAGGTGTTTTCTTTTGAACTATGGTGAGAAACTTGCATATTTTTTTCCCCAATTACAATAGAAAGCAATCTGATGGATTTTAAACAAAGTAATGAGATAATCAAAGTCATATGTTAAAATGATAATCCTGGCTGCTGACTGTGAAATCAGGAAGAGCAGTTAGAAGGCTAACTGGGCCTAGCCCTTTTGGAGCTCTATAGCTTTTTAGGTGTGATTCTTTGAGCAAGTTAATTATCATCAACAAAATAAATTTTCCTTTTTTTTGAGATAAAGCCTCACTCAGAGGCTCAGAAAGTGAGTAGTACAGGTGAGAGGGAGGGGCTTGGACAAAACAGTGAAGAAAAGCACACAGGTTCAAATTATATTTTGGAAGTAGAATCAACAAAACTTGATATTGGATTGCATACGAAAGCTAAGAAACAAAACATATCAAGAACAACTCCTGGGTTCTTCACCCCAGGAAGAAGAGGTGTCCTTTTCTGAAAGGATACACTAACAGAAAAATAGGTATGGAAATTCATGTTTTGAAGTTTGAGGTTTCTGTGAGCCATAACTCATAGTAATACCTAACACTCACTGAGGGCTTATGATGGGTCATGAATTGTTCTTGATATTATTATTCAATGAAATATAAAGTAGGTTTAACTTTATTATATTTCTAGAAGATTAGCCAGAAAAGATCAGATTGGAGATATAAATTTATGAGTCATGAATCAAATCATGATGTAATCCTAGCTATTTATATTAAATTGTAAAACTCTTCTAAAATTAAGCAATGTAAAGCTTGAAATCCATCCGAGACATGTTATACTTACTTGTGGAATATAATTTCTTCTTTCTTGACATGCAGCATGAAACCATGCAAAACTGAAGAGAGCATGAGCTCGATGTATATTATCTTTTCTGTTAACTTGCTCGGGAGTCCAAGACTCATAAGTACGCATTAGGTTCTTCTTCAAACCTGGTGGTGACTAAAGAAAAAAATTAGCAGACTTCCCATTGCTAAAGTCTTCCACATAAAATAAATCAGTATTTAATGTATCTGAGAACATATTTTAATGAAGAAAAATTTTCACAACTTTTACTTCAAAATGTACAAATGTAAAACTAAACTCCTTATAAACAGTTCATCTCAACCATAAACACAAAATAATTTTTGAAATTAAAAAATCTGCACAACTAATAATATTCAAAATAACCAAATACATTTTATATGACCATTGAGGGTTTTTTAAAAACTGAAACTAATCACAGTATAATGTGATATAGATTTTTATAGGACAGGTGTTTGAATTTAATATGCTGGTTTTCCCTAACTTACCTGCTATTTAAATTTCCACGAGGACTTCAACATACCGTATAATATCATTTAATCTTCTTTACACATTAGTCTAAAGTTAAAACTGGGTAACAGCAAACATTGCAAGGCTTACAAATGTACACAAATACAAATACAGGAATTGAAATTGTATACTGGTCTAGTACTCAGCCAATCAAAAAGCATGCTCAACCACATGTACCACATAGATTTATATCATATTTTTAAATGATAAAATTGTCAAGTTACTGAAAAAATAGCAAAATAAACACCCTCAAAAAGAATTCCAATGCAAAAAATACATATACAATGTGGATTTATCTGTCCAAGCTATTTTAATTAACTGTTTTAGAAGTTAAATCGTTCTTCCAAAATGGTTTCTAACATAAAATGAAAAAATATAATTCAAGTCAATATTTTTGGAATGCCTGCTAAAAAAATTATGCATTACCTCTGCAATTCTTTTCATTTATTTCTTAAATAAAAATACTGTTTCTTTAAAATAAAATATATAATTGAAGTACTAAGTATCAAATGTATACTTTCAAAATGAAATATTTTATGTTTATGAAATATTTACAAAAAATTATCATAGGCTAGGCCAAATTAAAAAAGAATGAGTAAAAAGTAAATTCATAAGTATGGCACCTGTTCTTTGGAAAAAAATTTTAAAATAATTCTGACAACTAATCAAAAGAAGAAAAGAAGAAAATAATAAAATGGATTTAACAATTTAAAAAAATAATATGTATGTGTGTGTACATATACACACAAACATGCATAGTAATTATTTTGAACTTTCCAATAAACTGAATAAACTCTACTATTTCCTAAGAGTTAAAATTATTTACTTTTATTCAAGGAACAGAAAATAATTTACTAATAATTCAAACCAAATTGAAAATTTCCATATATGTATAATAAAATTACCTCCTAAAGATAATCCTGGAAAAGACTGCACATTAAATCAAAGCATTCAAGGAACAATTCCCTAGTATATTAATTCTTCATTATTAAAGTATTTACTGAATTCCTCTTATATGCCAGGTTAAGTTAGAAAAAGCAAACAAAAAGTAACTGCCATCATGGCTCATACAATACAATATAGCTTTAGAATATAGACTAGTGGAAGGGTATATTTGAGCAACAGGAAATGTTTCTGAAGAGGTTCTTTCCTACTAGACCTTATAATGATATTTACTTAATTAATTTATTTCCAATATGCTTTCCTTATCTTTATCCTTTCTCTAGCATAAATGAAATAAAACCTTCGGATGAAAAATAAGAGAAGTATTCATCTAAAATAACAGGTAGTTACCAACACTAAGATGACAGTTTTATTCAGAAAAAAAGATTATATGAAACAGAAAAGTTTCTAAAAACTGAGGAAAATGCACGCAGAACCTCTTTTCTCAGTTTTTAAAAGTTTTAATTCAGTTTTTTAAAAATGACTTTGAAAAGTCATAAATATTATTACAAACACATTCAATTTTAGATATATTAGGTTTGGGGTCAATCTACCTAGAATTACACATTAGAAGGATGTAAGGATGAGTGAAAGGATGAAAGGAAAGAAGGAAGGAAGGAAGGAAGGGCTGAGAATCTAATTTATCAAGCTATGTCAAAAACAAATGATATGAAAACTGAATATCCATACACAAAAATATAAAGTTAAACCTTTACTTATATCCTATACTGTGGAGTCCAGGCTATGAGGCAGCAAAGCCACCACAGCCTGGGAGACAGTCAGGGAATGACCCCCAGCTGCTTCTCCTCCTTAAACAACAACATTCTATTCCTTGGCCAAAAATCATTTAGCCCCTGCATACTTTCCCTTTTATCTTTTGCAGGAAAGCACTCAGCTTTTCCTCCCTAAAGTTCATCTTTACCCTATGTGTCAATATTTACATCATTTAGTAACTTTGTTTAAATAACTATATAAATAAAGCTGTTTTCTCAGTTCAGGGCTGGCTGCAATCTTAGCTGCTCCAGTCCTTCCAATCCCATCTTTGCCTCTTGTGTGTTTTGTTTCCTCATTCCCCACATTTTCCCTCTGCCTGTTTGTTTTCATGCTGGTTTGTGAAAATGTACAAAATTAACTCAAAATATATTAAAGACCTAAATGTAAGACTTGAAACTATAGACCCCTAGAAGCAAAGCTTCATAGCACTGAATTTAATTATGACTTCTTAGATATAAGACCAAAAATGCTAGGAACAAAAGAGCAGACAAATGGGTCACAAAACTTCAAGCCTTCAGTGCAGAAAAGAAAATAATCAACTCAAAGAAAAAGCCATTCACAGAATGGAAGAATATATTTGTAAACCATACCTGTGATAAAGGGTTAGTATTCAGATATAAAGAAACCCTACAATTCAACAATAAAAAAGGAAAGATTCCAATCAGAAATGGGCAAAGGATTTGAATGGACATTTCTCCAAAGAAGATACACAAGTATCCAATATGTATATAAAAGGATGCTCAAATCACTAATCATCAAGGAAATGCAAATGAAAACCACAATGAAATGTTACCTCACAGCCATCAGCTAAGATTACTGCTGTTAGAAACACTACCAGCTCAGTACCTGTGGCTCAAGTGGCTAAGGCGCCAGCCACATACACCTAAGGTGGCGGGTTCAAATCCAGCCTGGGCCACCAAATAACGATGACGGCTGCAACCAAAAAATAGCCGGGCATTGTGGTGGGCGCAGCTGTGAGCTGTGACAGCAGCACTCTACCCAGGGGGACAGCTTGAGGCTCTGTCTCAAAAAAAAAAAAAAAACCACTAACAACACACAGAGAATTACTGGTGAGGATGTGGAGAAACTGTGCAGTGTTAGAGTAGAAATTATGGAAAACAGTATGGACTTCCTCAAAAACTTAAAAATAGAATTGCTATATGATATGCAATCCCACTTATGAATATGTATCCAAAATAATCAAAAACAAGATCTTGAAGAACTATGTGCTCACCTATCTTCACTGCATTATTCACACATGCTAAAAAGTAGAAGACCTAAGTGACCAGTGAGGTAGGAATAAATAAAGAAAATGAGGTCCCACCTATTGGGTATCTGGCTCACTTTCTGGATGCAGAACTCAACTACAAGTGGGACTTTGGTCTTTAACTTAAATGCAAATAAGATGTACTGTCATATTAATCCGAAATAAAAAAACAAAAAAGAAGAAAATAAGGTATATACATACAATTAAACACTATTCAGTCTTAAGGAAATCCTGTCAAAATGATTAAATTTAAGGATAATATGCTAAATGAAATAAGCCAGTTACATAAAGATAAATACTGTATCACTCTACTAAAGGAGGCATCTAGTGTAGTCGAACTCTGAGAAATGGGAAGTAGAATGGTGTTGCTAGGGCCTGGAGAGAAGGGACAATGGATAGTTGCTGTTCAATGGATGCAGAGTTTCAATTTTGCAAGAGAAAAAAGTTACAGTGATCTATTGACAACAAGGTGCTATGAGTTAACACTATTTTATTGTACATCTGAAATGGTTCAGATGGTAAATTTTTTGTTAGGTGTTATTTACCACAATAAAAACAAAAAAATGATATTGAAATAAAATTGGAAAAGATTTAAATGAAGTCTTCTATCACCTGATGCTATTATTTATGTGTATTACACTGCGTCTAAATGTAAAAGGAAATTATGTGTTTTGTGTACCAGATGGTTATTTACAAAGCTTAAGGGGGCGCATATAGATTATTGCTCTCATACAACTAGTGATCCAAATTTAAATCTTCTTACCTCATA